>BPLR01013480.1:0-48809 GCA_021605095.1 Caerostris extrusa | reverse complement strand
AGTTACAGTATTGTTATTTGCAATAATCCTCAGTTCCTAAAAATTTTATCACCATGGCAGAAATTTCCCCATCTGCTTGCAAGAATTCACAATAATTTTACTCTTATGTGCGGGTTCAACTCGCTCGTGAAAACAGTCTTGCTCTGGAAACTGCTAACTTGTTCGATGGAGCTCAGTTCATCGAATTCCGCTCCAGAAAATGACAAACCTTTTAAAAGATAAAATTTTAAATGCTTATGCACATATGTAAAAAAGCTCACCATGAAAAGTATAATAGAAATAACAAAAAGATTTTTACTTAAAGTAAACTGAGAATATACATTTTGTTAAAAAAAAGCTGCATTTAAATTACCTGATTTTTCTAGATATTCCTCTTTTGAAAGCATAAAAGAATGATGAAAATTCAATCATTGAATTTTTTAAAATAAGCACAAAATTTTAAAAATAAATAGCAAATAGTTGAAATTTACATACCTGAAGTATCTTCATCTTTCTTTCAAAGACGCCGATTCGAGCGACAGATTGCTTTTCAGCTGTGGCCTAGAATTGCATATTTTCAAATTTATTAACCAAGTTACTTTCAAGAAATGAAATAGTTAAATTTATGGACACTGTTAGAATAGCAGCAATCTTGCACTATATTATCTCCCTGTGATCACAGCCGCTCGACACCAGCAGCTTTACAACGACAGATGGCATCCTTCACTTCTTTCCTGGGTGGATCTAACATTCCAACAACTCCAACAAAAGTCATTCCCCATCCCAGAAATATGTAATTTATTTTTCTTATTATGCAGTCTCGTGATTGTTATTTATGGAAACACCTGTAGTAAAATTTTACAGCATTTTTAAAATACAACAATGATAATTTACATGACAAATATAATAAACAAATATTAGCATCGGGCATTTAAAATTGTTATTTGAATAGGTAAAAACAACCACAATGTTTTGTTTGGTTTTTGCATTCATTGTTGATAACAAATAAAGAGATATCACTGAATAAATGCAAAATAAATATACAATAATCTAATTCAATTATGTAAGGCTTATTAAAAACATTTCTTTTCCAAAAGTTTGCTTTTAAATACGAAATTTATATTTTAAATCCTAATAAGAAGAATATTATGAAATATATTGTGACCATTTTACACATTTTCAACATTTTCAATGAAACAATAATGTATGTAAAAACTTTAATTTGAAAATTAATCTGTAACACTACAATAAGTTATTCAAATAATTGATTCAAAAAACAAAAAATTCAAATTTGAAAAACAAAAAAATTTCAAAATTTGATAAGATTTATTATTCTAATTCACACATTTTACATTTTTAATAATATTTAAACTAAAAAAATAAGATTCAAATTTTACACAAATTATAAATTTAAAAAAAAACCTAAATAAACTAAAAAATATAGAAAGGGTAAAATAGATATTTAAAAACTAGCCTCATAAGTTGCAAACTTGTTGGAGTCTGCTAAATCCATATCGGAGGGCTTGGGAGGGGTTGTTATGGTAGCTGTGGAGCTGCCAGAAGCAGGGGTATCTTTTCCAGTTCCATATTGTTTTGTGATTTCCAATATTTTATTTTTAATAGAGGCCGTCATTGGTATTTTGGTGCTACCAACTCGGACATGTGTACACCTTTCTAGGACTCCTTCAGGTGCACCCTATATAAAAACATTCAACTTAATATGAAGTAATTGTTTACACTGATTTATAATATAGCAACTAATCTCCATAAGAAATTTTTAAAAGCAATAGATTTCAAAATAAAAAATAGTAATTTTTTTTTGTTAGACCCATTCAAATTTGGAATAAAAAAATACTTCCATAATGAGCTATTTTGAAGTTACTGCAAATATTTTTAAAAATATAAAAACTAAACAACCAGAACAAAAATTTATGAAAAATACTTTTCTTGAATAATGACCATAAAAATCTATTTTCAGTTACGGTTCTCATAATTCTTAGAATATTAAACTCATTTGAAATTAATGAAAACTATGAAGAAGCAATTGATTTTAAATTGAAAAAACCTACACACATTATAAAGGGGAAAAAAGGGTTTTTAAGGGTAACAAGATAAACATTTTTATCATAAAAGCAGAAGTCAACAGCAACAGTACAAACATCTGTGAACATTTACATTTTAAAACTTATTACAACATGCACTATGGTATTCTAACACTTTCTACCTGAACGCATGCAAGTTCATTTTGAACACAAAAGTCATTAAAAAAATGCTTCAGAAGGGAAAACCTAAACAAGTAAACAGATATTTTTGTAACTAATTGTCTACATAATTTTAATTTTAATAATGGACTTCTGTAATTAATAAATAAACATTCATAGAGAAAAAAGCTAACAATAGCTTAGTAGAAAAAGTATTAAAGGGAGACAAAAAACATACTTCTAAAGAATATTTATTCCTCAATGCAAGATGTACATTTCCTTCATATATGGGGTGATAAAATTAAATTTGGCCTATTGAGGATACTATGCAGCAGCTTAACACACACACACAAATCTTCAAGCATATAAAGAAATGCAACAATAAAACAGCCAGCTGTTAATAGTAAATAGGATGATATAATGGATGTTCCAGTCATCTTTCACTTGTAACAGTACAAAGCCAGTATAGAGACTGAGAGTCTAAAATGGTTTGAAACCAGAGAGTAGTAATAAAATAGAGAGCAGGGGTTGCCAATTTTGGCACTAACATGATTCTCGCAAGATCATACAAATCATGCAACTTTTTCATTGTCAGGTGTCATACGATGACTTATCACTTGTAAAACAGGGTTCTTGGCCTACATTAATAACATTAAAATCTTTATGTGAAAGTGGAAAATTTAAAATTTTTAACGACATAAATAATCAGAGGAACATTTGGATATTTAATATAATTTATAGTAAAAGGGTGTTTAACAATACAACTTCTAAACAATTCTCAGTTTGCTGCTTCAAAGTTATCTGTAACCAATAGATAACTGAGTCATTGAATTCAAACTGTTTAATCTTGGCTGAAATTAATATATTAAATACGAATTACTTGATAATTATAATTTAAAGGTTTTAAATATGGGATTTTGCCAGACGTGTTAAAAATTTTTAAGAAAACTTCTATGGAATTAATGTTATCTTGAATTTTTTTGTGATAACACCACTTTGACTTTAACCGAAAGGAAAAATAAAGAAGGTTTAATTACCTTGGAAAGAGCTAGAGAATCTGTGTAGGCAAAGTGAGCAAACTTTATAATGAACTTTTAAGCAAAATAACATTTCTTGCTAATTTATCTTTACTAAGCATATAGTTAAACCAATGCATGATTTGAAAAGAACTTCAGGCATTTCCAAGAATAACTTTGTGACATGTTCATATTTGTCAAAGAGTACAGCACAAATAAGTCTTAATTCCACTAATGGACATGGTTCTCAGTAGGCCAAGTTAAATTATAACCAACCTGCAATTTCAGTCACTTTATTTATTTACTTTTGAAGTAATTGAAATATTAGTATATTTACTAAAATATCAAGGAACTAACAATCTTGTACAGTTTTTACAATTGCCTATGCTAACATTTTACACATGGAGTCAAAAAATCTTTATCTTCATATAAAGAGCATTGTTAACATTGTAATTTTAAGACACAAAATAAACCAATGGAAGCAACCTGATTATATATAAAGTATTACAGAATCTACCATTTCAAGTGGCTCTATTAAGAGAGCAAAGTTCCTAGTTTTATAAGCCACTTTTCTCTAATTCTTAACTTAATGACCTGATATGCATACTTTGGAACACCTTTAAAGTAAATCAGCTATCTTAGCAATACTTCCAAAATGAGATTTACGTTAGACACTGGATGTTGAAGCCCTTTCTTGACCTAGTTGAAATACGCCTTTCAATACTTTCTACTTTTCATACATCAATAATTTCCCTTAAAGAGTAGTGTTCCATTAAAAAATGATATAAGCCTAATGGAGCACAAAAACTCTAATAAATTTATCATAACTTCAATGAAGCACACCATAAGTTAAGATATAGTGGAATGGATCAAATTAATAATTAATATATTTTTCCTAACACCATAAACATTCAAAAACACACAGGAAAGGAATTTAATTGGTGGAAAAGGGATGGTTTCAATAATTTGCATAAAAAGAACCATTTGTCACCTTCTGTAAACCACAGCTAAGTAAGATTCAGAACCAGTTCAATCTGTTATAATAAAAAAACATCCAATTGAAGTAAAAAGTAATGAACGAATTCAATCATTAAAAAGAAAAATATTCTAAATTTTAAAAACAAAGATGAAATTTAAAAAAAAAAAAAATTAAATATAATGCAAACTATTTTAACAATACATTTATTTACCTTGCAGAACATTTTTGGACTAGATCCCAAACGAGTCGTCTTAACGGGTATGCAGTAAGTGCTCATCGACTTGCGATCCCGAGAGAACTCTAGAGTGAATTCTTTCTTCCACATGGAAGAAATTCCTTGGTTGACAACAACTGCAGCATCACGTCGATTCAATCCTGTCTTTTGATAGCCAAAGGGATTCATTTTTTCAGCTAATACAACAAGAGCAGTCTCGGTTGCTTCTCCTACTTTTTCAAAAATTTGTTTGTACTAAAAAAAAAAATACAGATCAGTGAAATTCATAACAAGTAAATTCTTTTTTCAAACAAGGACTCAACTGTATAGCAATTAACAATTTATATAATAGTATAATTAGATCTATAATTCAATCAAATAGCAGATCAATTTTAAGAGCTTATCATATTTAGTTAAAAGCAAACTAAAAGTGCTAGATATAAAAATTCTGAAAGGAGAAAAAAAAAAATCAACGTCATGAAATTTTAATTAAAAATTGCAACAAATATTTATTGTGCATGTTAAAATATATAATCAGACATTTTGAAATTTAAGATCTTGTTTTTAAAAATGATTTACCTCATTGAAATCAATGCTGGAATCATTACACATGACACAAATGGTTCCCAATTCACAAAGAGATTCAAAATCAGCGCAACGAACTTTTTGTCCTTTTCAAAAAATCTGGAAGAAAAACATTCAATTATTTAAATGTTTAACACTAAAAACAAAAAGATCACCAGTACAAGGCCATTTTGAGATCAATTAGATCTATCCTTTTTTAAATTGTAAAATTTTTTCAACAAATATTAAATTAATGCATTTAGGTCCAAAAGATTTAGATATAAATTTTTGTACTTACACATCACCAACAGGTTCATAAGTTGAGCCAGTAACTTCAAATTCATGAAATTTGGTTTCATTTGAATCAACTTTATCAACAACAAGTATCTAAAAAAAGTAATTAGATGAGAAAAATGTTAAATGCAATAACATATTGTGCTTCCTTCATGTTATCCTTACATAAGATGTACTTCTCATAAAATATTTTATAAACCTAAAGTATTTTTACTGTAAAAGCTTATAATAAGGGTATATTATTGAAAAAACCACACATTTTCAGTTATATAAGTGCTAGGCCATTGACAAAGAAAAAAATGTTCCTAGTTTTCTATCAAGATTTCACATGCATAACATCATTAAAGATTTTGCATCGTGAATGAACAGATGACTGCCAATACTGAATACTGGAAGAATTGGCAGCGACTGGGTACATTTACCTTGACATAAGAAAACCCTTAGGTAGCTTTTTGCAGCACCATCACAAAAACTACATTTGTCAAGATAGTAAACTATATCAAAGATAATACAAGTCATAGTGTGTATTTTATGACAAATATACCTGCCATGTGTGAAAAAGTTAAACTGTTGTTTGGAGTTCGGCCTCAATGCCCGATCTTGTACATCTCAACAATGTTAGGAGCCCTGTTGAAAGCTTTATTAAAATGTTTGTGAACAAATAAAAAGTTTGCAATTTAGATCAACTGAAGCAGCTTATCTCTGCCACTATTGATTCAATAACATTCCAAATGCTACGATTTCTTTGCAAAAGACATTATCATTGAACATCCTTACAGAGCTAGCTAATAATAACATTAATTTTTAACTTGCAAAAAAAAATGAGGTTGCTCTCTTTAATGCAATTGAAATTTAAAATTGTATGTGGTTTTCCTAATAAAATCTATCACTTTTAGATACTTTGTCAGGTTCCATGTATTTCAAATAAGAAAAAAAAATTTATCAATTAAAAGCACCAGGAATTTTTAATTACCAATTAAAGATTAAATGAACAAGGTCAAAAGATTACGATTTAAAGGGAAATACTCACTCTATTCACTGACATTTGATTGGTTGTTAAAGTACCAGTTTTATCAGAGCAAATAACTGATGTACAGCCTAGAGTTTCTACAGAAGGTAAAGATCTTACAATTGCATTTTTTTTAGCCATTCTTCTAGTAATCTTTTAAAAGAAAACAAATCATTAGATATTTTATTTCCTATGAAATAGCTTTATATTAAAAATTAAAAAGTTTATAATTTCAACAATCATATGCATAATTAATAAAAAATTGATCAAACACATTATTAAAAGAAAAAAATTTTTAAACATTAACCTGCTTAAAAATAATATATTTTCCTATATATCTATTTCAAATGTTACCATTTTCAAAATTTTCTCAAGAAAAAAAGTTAAAGGAATTCAACAAGTTTCATTACAGCTTAGAGGCATGCATCACAAATAGATATTTTATATCGCATACTACATTAGAAGAATTTGTTACTACACAAAAAAAAAAAAAAAAAAATCATAAGCCCAATATATCCTTGCAAACAACGTATACAGAATGAAAATAACTTTAAATCTTCTAGTCCTTTAATAAAATGCATCATAAAGCTATTAAAATGAAAGCTCTTAAAAATTATTTTTATACTACCAAAATATTTCTATTATTATTCTTTTAAAAATACTTTTCATGAAAAATTACTGCCTCATAATTTAATCCTACACCTGTAATAAAAAATATTACCTAATGCTAAACAAGTAGTAATAACAGCAGGTAATCCTTCTGGAATAGCAGCAACAGCTAATGCTACAGCAATTTTGAAGTAATACACTGCACCCTAGAATATAAAAAAATATATATAATGTTTGATTTTCTTAAAAGTTTTTTATAAAAGCATTGAATCATTCTGGACTGTTTATAAACAAAAGCACATGCCTCAATTTTTACATGTTAATAAATTTTGGAAATCTGTCAAAATGATACACATAATAAACCTAAACTTCTTTTCATGTTCTTAAAATTATGAATCAAATAAATTCATGTAAAAAAAAAAATCATTGATTTTATTATCAAATGTCAGAATTTTTCTCAAATTACAAGTTTTTCCATAACTAGTACTTTTTGATTTATCAAGAAAACTAAATAATATATAAACATTTTTTTTAATCATGTACGAAAAGAAGTTTAGATGTGTGTGTGCACACACACGTAAATTTGTTTCTGCAAAAAGCAGGGACAATTTCATTGCCAGAGTCCATTCCTTGAATGTATAATTAAATTCTGAAATTTAAAAGATAACAATACATCAGGAGGAGGGAATGCTGTCTTCTTGTAATTTGTAGGCCACACATAAAATATAGAGAGAATGTGAAACTCCAAGATATCCGCTACATAAAATAATTTTATTTTGTGTATTAGTTAAGTTTTATTTTATAGCTTAGTAATCTTGAATTTTTTAACACTTTTTGTATTATCATTGAAGAGACAAGAAATTTTAATCACTGAAATAAAAATATTGCATCAATGTTATTTGATATAATATACATTTGATATATTATTTATTTGATTTAATCTAAATTCTTTTAGATTTCTTCTTTTTTAATCCCTTAAAAGAAATTTAATACACTTTTAGATGTATTTATTACACCATGGGCAGATTTTCTCTTGGATTTAGTTAGCAAAGATCCACAATAATCTTGATTATTGAATCCACTCATTTCTGAATTTTATTCTCTGCTGCTCTTTTGCTAAATACAACTAAATATATGTAAAGTAGTCCAACTTTTTAAAAAAGAGGACCCCCTCCTCCCATTAATACAGTCACAATTTTAATAATTATCAAATCTTTACAATAGGGGATTTTCAATGGTTATAAAATTTCAATTTTGACAGTAAAAGTATGTTAAAAAGTAATAACAAACTATTTGTAATTAATAATTAGGTAAGTTGTTGAATTATGTTTCTAATTGTTATCAGTACCTCACAATAAATAAGATAAAAGTCATAAATTATTTTAAATTTTCCTAATTACACTATCGAAATATAAAACTACTGACAACAAATTAAAGTGCCATGTTCAACTAATTAAATAACACAATCACCTTAATCCAGGATCCCCCATGAGCAGGGTCATTAAAATGTCCAATGTTGATAGCCCAAACCGCTATACAGATGACAGATATAACTTTAGACAATTGCTCTCCAAATTCATCTAATTTTTGCTGCAATGGAGTTCGTACTTCTTCTGTCTCGGACATTTCCGTGCAATTTTACCTGAAAAACAGTAAAAAATTACTTACAGTTATTATACAATAGAACTTCATAATATTTCTCCTAAATATTATTAAGTTCTACATAATAACTAGTTGCCAATAAACATATTTCGATTTAATAAACTGTACAGGATAATGTTGAAAATACTCTACTGTATGAAATACAGAACAGAATAACGAGGGGAACAAAATTATGTTTTAAACATAATAAAAATTTAAATAATGTAAATACACAGTTAACTTTTATATTTTCTTTTAAGCAAAACTTGCACATTGCATAGTTGTGTTTGATAATACAGCTCCTAATAGCTAATTTTTTTAAAACTGAAAATTTATTTATTGATATGTTTAAACATGCACTTACATTCTAATATTTCTAAATATTAATGATCAGTATTTTCATTTACAATACATCTACTTTCCATAAAATTCACTTTGAATTGCATAATATGTATTAAAGAAAATTTCAAAATTTATATATAAAGTTTGAAACAAAACAATTACTGAAAAGAGATAATTGATTAATAACTATATATTCACTAGTTATTAATCAATTTATTAATTCAAGAAAAACATTTTTCATTTAATTTTTTTGCATGTTTGTCATATTTATATATATTCATTTCTGATTTTTCATGAAAATATAATACGAAGATTTATTAGAACTAACAATAAAATAACATTTCAATATTTAAAGATTTCTGAAGAAGTACCCTACCGATAGCTGTTTCTAATCCTGTACCGATAACAATTCCTCTAGCTTTACCAGCAGCAATGTTTGTACCCTAGAAAACATATTTTGAATTACTTAACATATAGTAATAAAAATTTTCAAACACATAGACTAGCACAAATAACCCAGCATTATACAGCTTCAGAAAATAAAACTGATTAAGTCTCTTACTTAGATTTGCATGTTTACTTTATTTAGCTCTAGCATTGGCCTTCTCAACCTATAAGATTCATTCCAAGTTTTGATATTTCCACATTTTTATAGAAATACACGCTGCTCTTCATTGAGTCAATTCTGATCCAATTTAATATTTTTTTTTCTTAGGCGGCATTGTAAATTTAACACTAAAACCAGTGCTAAGTTCAACAAATTATTTCTCCCAATCACAACACTGAGATACCTAGTTATCAGATTTTGAACATCCACATACATAATTCCAGTCAGAAGGAATTGAAAACTTAAACAGTATAACAGCATAAAAAAAAAAATTATCAACCACCAAAATCGTCAAATTGCCATAAAACTCAATTTATCCAAAATTAGGTACTTTAAACAAATATTGATCCAATATTAATTTTTCTCAGTTGATCTAGGTTTTGTATTAGAAGTATCCTTGCTAATTTTAGGGAAATGTAGATGCACATTGAAGCCATGCATAGGTGGATACACACATATAAATTTTGAGAAATATATACAGAGATGACAATTGAAAAACTTAAAACAATTACCGAAAAGAGAAGATTCTTTTTATCTTGATTAACTGCTTTGAAATCACGAATAGGATCTGTATGTTTAATAACAGAAACAGATTCACCTAAAAATAAATAAATCCTTATTTGAATGGAAATCTAGTATGTTTTAGCATGAGATTTTTCTTTAAATCTAAATTATACCAATTGCATCTCAGTAAAGATATACAAAAAATAAAATAATGCCAATTACATACCAGTTAAAATAGATTGATCAACCCTTAGTGTAGTAGAAAATATCTTGATTAATCTAATGTCTGCAGGCACTTTATCTCCAACTAAAAAAAGCAAAATTTAAAATCACAAAACTGGAACGTCACTTAACTTCCGAGACTTATCTGTAATTTAATGAGCAACATCACCATTAGATAAATAATTAAAAAGAAAAATAGATGGGAAAATACAATTTGAAAAATAAGACTTATTAAAAGAAAATAATTTTGTAAGTACAGATTATGAAAATATAAAAAACTTTAAAAATTATTAGAAATTAAATAAAACTTTATAAATAGGGCAACCATAACTAGCATGGAAAAATAAACATCCAATTTTAACAGAGGAAACGGACAAATTGATTACTTTGTTAGGAATGCTAGTTAGACAAGGTATAAAGCTACTATAAATATAGTGCGTGTGGAATCTTTTTTCATTTAATATCTCGGCATCTAAAATTTTAATGAATAAACCTTAAAAATATTTTTATTGCAATTAACATCCCTCCTCAATAACATTTTGCCTCTAAATGAACTGAACTTTTTTTAAAAATCAGTCCGATTTGATTTCTTGCCAATTTTCTACGCAATCAATGATTCAACTATGAAGACAATAGTTATCATAAGCTTTTAAAACATGAATAGTAAATTATAAGAGTTCTTTAAGGGAAACCAAAAGAATTTCTTTAATTTCTTGAAGTCCGAAGAATACATTCTCTCATTAAAAAAAAAAGTTGGAAGATGAGTTAGAAGTATTAACACACATAAATTACTCACCAGAAATTTCAACTAGATCTCCAGGAACTATATCTTTTGCCCGAATCCTTTGAACTCCGACTTTATCTTGCCGAATCACTTTTCCCATTTCAGGTTCATATTCTTTCAGTGCCTCAATTGCACTTTCAGCATTTCTTTCCTGTTCATGGAAATTAAAACTTGAGATAAAATAATCATTCTTGAAAGTGTGCAAAATGAAAGCAGAAAGAAAATACACCCACCTGCCAAACTCCAACAACAGCATTTGCAATGAGAATGAGGAGAATGACAAAAGGTTCAACAAATGCTGTTATTTGTCCTTCGTGTTCTTCAAACAAAGCTAAAACCTGGAATAAAAATACAACTCATACACTTTTGCAAGAAATGGGGCATTAGAAATCAAATTATTTGTTTATTATTTATTGATATCAAAACATGTTTAAAAAGAACAGGATAGTATAGATGCAAGAAAAAAAAAATTGCCAATTAAGATTAAATATTATTAAAACAAAATAAAAATATTTTTTATTAAAAAAAAAAATTATTGCAAATACACACAATTTTTTTAGATCAAATACCAACAAAAATATCAATTTTATTTGATAAATTAGACAAACATTTAAGAAAGGTACATCAAAAATAAAATTAACTATTCTTTCAATAAAAAAAAAAAAAAAAGTACAATAAAGTTACTTACAAATGAAATTATAGCAGCCAATAATAAAATTTTAACTAGTAGATCATCAAATTGTTCCAATATGAGTTGCCACAGAGGTTTTCCTATAGTTTAAAAATTGAAAACATGAATATGTAATCACAACTAAATACATTAAAACAGATTCAATTAATAAAATTAAATAGAATGTGTTTCTCGTAAACATGCAGGATACATCAAATAATTCATTGTAAAATAGAACTATTAAATAAAACAATCTACTTATATAGTTACAGTAAAAAAGAAAATTAACAGATTTTTCAGAATATTCTATGTTATGACAAAAGTTTTTGATAAGTTATCATTCAAAGGAATCAAATTTCTCTAATCTTAGAATGGACATATTTCTAAGCGTTTCATTTATAAAATCAGATTTAAAAATATCCTTATATATATATATATATAATGAATACCTAAAAAAATAAAGTTATAAGTTACATTAATAGTAAACATAACATAAATGGCATCATAATATTCTATGATATTTTTAACTAAATTATGAAAAAATAATTTTGTTATTTGAAGAGTTCTATAGATTGATATAAAGATCAATCTATAGAACTCTTCAAATAACAAATGATTTTTTTTCCTTAGAAATTTTGTGTTTGTTTACTTTAATTTTAATACCTTCATTTTATGAAAATTCAGATGAACATGAAATTTATTAATCATAAAATAAATCCATATTTTTGCAGGCATAAACACCATTGAATTATCGCTAACATTTTTTTTTTATATTTTACCTCAAACTGCACTAGATATAGTATGGTTTGTGCCAAGAATGAATAAATATTTAAATACATTTAAAATTACACAATTCCAGATACAAAAAAGAATAGTTGAAAAGAAAGCTGGTCATGCTCTTCCGTGGATTTTTCAGCATTAGTGGATTTTTAGCATTACATATATATATAGGAAAACTTTGTTTTTAGATATCTTTAAAGCATACAAAAGCAATGAATATTTCAATGCCAACCATTAATACAATTTTTTTGTGGAATTGAAACTAGATACAAGATAAACTATTAATAGGATAGTGGGGAAGGGTAAAAAATTAAAGGCGACTGTAGCAGATCACTATTCACAATAAATTGCAGCAAGTCGTCCTTCTGCTAACAATTAAATTAAATTCGCCGATAGAACAGTGGCCTCTTTATATTTAAAATATGAAATATTTCTAGAAATTTAAGAAGTAATTTGATTTTGACTTTCTATTATTTTAATCTTATTATTTTTTTCCCATTACTATTTTTAATTTTGTGTTATTACATAAACTTTAATTCTTTTTGTTATTCAAATTTAATGAGATTTTAAACAATGCTGTGCATATTAAAAAATTTTAATTGACTATTTTGATACATATATGGTTTTAAGAAACAAATTTTAAAAGGAAAAATTTTTCCAGACATACCTTCTTCCGCAGGCAATTCTGAAATAAGAAAAAAAGATTTCATTAATATTAAAGAAAAATGTTGACAGTAAACAAAAGTAATTATATTTAAAGATTTTACTACATTAAACAAATCCATAATTCATGCAATAGATACAGAATTTTTTTATAGAAAACATATTAACAAAATTATTCTATTATTAAAAGTGAAAATTTATGATTTAACATTGCTAACAAAAATTACATAACAGATTGACAATTAAAAACTTTTATTCAAATACAAGTTTTTAATAGAGTAGAAATTGTAATGCAAAAGTGGCATAAAAATAAATACTGCATATTTCGATGTATAATTATTAGAAATTTTCCAAAAGCTAAACTGCAAGGGTCAGCTTATATATACAGATCTGTTAATCTCTTAAGACACACGGTAGTTTTCTGTTATTCGGAGCAAGTGATAAACTGCCAAATATAGACATTTTAATTTCTTTAGTTTATTTTTTTTTTTTAAGTTAATGAAAAAAAAAAAATAAAAATATTTGTTAATGTTATGAAAAAGTTATTTTAGATCTTATGCAAGACAACAATGTGTTACCAAAGTTCACTATTGCCATCTTTACAGTGATTTGATTAGAAAATATTCTACAATTTTATTTGCTTGTAGGCATGCTTGAACACAATAGAATTTTTTTTCCCCCTCATTTCAGTTTATATACAGGTTTTGAACTTCGTGTAAATTTTCTGACGAAGCACATTCTCAATTAATATTCGAAAATATACGATAGATTACTTATAGTAGTTGAACATATAAATAAGCTGGAATACAAATCATAAATAAATTTAAATTCATTGGTAGCCTTTTTTACTATTATAGTCTGAGTGTAACCAATACTACAATCATAGAACGAACTGTTGAAATATTTTTAGTTTCTATATCTTAAAAATAAACAGATGACCATTATCTGAATGCATTTAAGAAAATATATAAATAAAATAGAGAAGTTGTAATATCAGATTCAAATCCATGATATTTTTAGCTTTTTGCCAAGCTTTAAGTTTTTTAACAGTACAATTAAAATTACCTGAAAGTTTCTGAATAAGAAAATCCTATTCATAGACTTTTACAGGTTTTTATTACTCAAGTTAGAAACATTATCACCACAAATGACTTGTATTCATTTGCCAAAGACAACAAAATATCATGTTTTGTCAAAAACAATATTTCAGAAAATGAAAAGGTAAAATAAAGAAAAAAATAACGATTGCTCACCATTTGGGCCATATTTTTCTTGGAGATTTTTTACTTGAGCACATGACAAGCCTCTTTCAGCATCAGTTCCGAAATACTCAAGAATTTCTTCACACGTTTTTGTATGAGCAACTTCCATGTTTTTTTACATAAAATTTAAACACCACAAAATAAATAAGATGGATATCACCAAAGATCACACATACATTTAAGATGAACACAAGTGCACAAAAAAATGATCTTCAGCGAGAACCGTAAAATAAACAAAATCAATGTATCACAAAAAAAAAAAAAAAAAAAAAAAAAAAAAAGAATAATATTCTTAATAGCACTAATTAGCTCTTTGCTCATAGAATAACAGTTCCAACAAGGTTAAGATTTTAATTATAAAAATTCATTATGTCAAATTGCTTTAAATTGCAAAATCAAAAGAGAAAAAAAATAGTCAAACTTTATAACTAAAAATCAAAACATTAAATCTTATTTAACTTTTTAAAAATTAACTTATCATTTACAACAAAAATTAAATGAATTTAATAATACTTATAATTTAATTTCATTATGATTTAGTATTAGTTTTTTTAATTCAATTGAAATTTGCAATACAAATATGCATAGATATACGAATATTAGAAGCAATAACAAATGGATGCAGCTATTTAAAATATTAAGTATTAATACAGTTTCCTTAATTGTATAAATCTTCCAATATATACTTGTACTAAACAATTTTGGCTTATAAAATCCTTAAACAATACATTACAGTAACATTCTAATAAAATTTATAAAAGTAAAAATTAATATGTATTTCAAATTCTGATGTGGTCAAACATCTTTCCTTTTGAATGCAAGGAATTCACACCTATATGAAACAATCCTATTATTATCCAAACACTTATATTAATCCAAATAAATTTATCTTTAATATTAGTTCATGATGAAATCAAATCGAACTATTAATGCAATAAAAAGAACTTAATATACTATAATATAACCATAATGAATAAGAGGAAAAGTTCTTTAACCTCTCATCAAAGAAGTACGTAAACAAATATGGGTATTAATAATTTATTAAATACGAAAGAAAATAAGAATCCGAATTTCCCAATCAAAATAGAAATTTTAATTTCGTACAAATTTAACTTCCATTAAAATTAATAAAAATATATACAGGACAACTCATCATTTTACGACGTGATGAAACAGTCTTTGCAATATCCTAATTATTAAAGTAATTAGATTTAATTTTAAATGATACAAAATGATACTTAGTAACAAGGAAATAAAAATTTATTTTACGAATAGATTTGAATGCTATAAAGGAAAAAGTAATACAACATTTGTAGGAAGAATCAAATCAATGTAATAACAATGGGTAAAAAAAGACATTTAAATAGCTCGTTACTTATGCTAACTTTCCGCTAAGAATCGAATCTACAGTTTTAATAGGAAGCATACTTTACAAAATATATAAATAATTAGTTTGGCTTTATAACGCAACGTGTGATTAAAAATTATTACTTACGTAAAAACCAATTTGCCAGCTGGCAACACAAAATACAATGCTAATGTATTTGGGCTACTCCGTCGTCGGATATAAGCCTAATTCAGTGCAGTTTTCTTTTTTGATTTTCAGAATGCAATAATTCAAACACTCCAAATATATACCACAATAAAGTTCAGACGGAAGTATTATGTTCCGAACATCTAAATGCATGCCAAATTAAAACTGATCGAAAAATTTATTCTCAATTAGATCCTTCGTGGTTCATCATAGCCGGTTGAGTAATGTGGAGTACAATGATTGGATGAATCGCAAAACAGAAAATCGACAATACGCGTCCTTTCACTTCACTTTTTTCGCGAATGCAATTAGTTGTTGTTTCCGAAATGCGTGAAATTTGGTTATATTTTTAGTTTCTCATTTTAAAAATTAAATTTGTCAAAAATATAAAAAAAAAAAAAAAAAAAAAAATTAAACTGCGAAATTTTTTTACAGACAGTTTGCAAATCATAACGAGTTATTTAACAAGGATAATAATATAATCAACTATGATGCAATAATTTATTTATTTAAACATAATTATTTTATTTCCATGTTTTTGATGTTAATTTTTATTCATTTGACACCAAAAACATTATCGTTTGGACTTTGAGCTGAACGGACGTGTTTTTTTTTTTCCTCTCCCTCAATTCTGTTTGTTTTTCTAATGTTTCACCTCATTGGTATGTGATTTTTTTGCCCTCTTATTCTGTCTTAATCTCTATATTACCTTTCTCTATTTGATTTCTTTGGTTCTATGTTATTACTTTGTTGTATAAAATGAGTAGCTAAATTCTAGAATTCTTTTTTTTTTTTTCTTCTGTATTTTACTGTGTAGGCGCAGAATTGTTCGGGTTTTTTTAGCTACGAGCGTTTCTCACTGCCTTTACTCAGTAAAGTGCATATTTATTTTCTGTTTTAGTCAGTAGTTTTTAAATATTTGTTTTGTTTATTTTATTCTATTATGGCTGTTGTCGAGGGAGCTTCGCTCTCCTCAAACATCACAACCATGTCTCTCTCTCCCTGCTGACCAATCAACCAGTATGCTTCATTTGATTGACGTTGATACTAACCCGACAGCGTTTAACTTTATTCAAGAAATTGACCAACTTAATATTAGCATTAACAATTTTCATCATTCATTGAGTGCGAATGCCTCAATGATCATCTGAACAACATTGAAACTTGCTTAAAAATTGAACCTCAAATACCTAATTTAGATCTTTTTATACAACTTACGCTTTCTAATATTACCAATAAAAACTTAAGGAAGCAAATGAGTCTCATCTTGCTGAAACTCAATGATTCAAACAACTCGGTAACTACACCTACTAAAAAGAAAAAACTTAAGGTCACACAAAAGGAAAGAAAAATTTAGCTAAACGGCCTAATACCAGTGATCCCACCGTTATCAAGTTATCTTCCAAATTTGCTTGCCTTAACCCCGAGGAAAGTCTTGGTCCTAGTGATGCAGACAACATACCTCCTGCTAAAATTGAAGACATTTCAAAAATGTTGATAAATTACACCTGGACGAAAAACAGTATGGACACAGATCTCACTAATGACCAGAATATTGCTTCTTCTTGTCCTGCACCCCATACTACTAAATATGTTCCTCCAATTATAATAGACAACATACAAAATTTTACTGAAATTCTTAAGAACTTCAACCAGATTACAAATTCAAAGATTGAAGGACGCCTTTCTGGGGGCAAATTAAAAGTTTTTCCAACCACACCTGATGACTACAGATCCATACGGAAGCAAATTGATCAAATGAAACTTAAAAAGTCATACATTTGAATTGCCCCAAGAAAAGCAAATTAAAGTTGTAATTCGCGGACTGCCTTCAGATCTCCCAATTGATGTCATCATGCAGGAACTCCAAATTCTCAACTTTCGTCCTGAATTCATCACTCCACTTCGTAATCGTGCTGGTACCGGCAATCTACCTCTGTACCTAATAGTTCTACCAAAAATGAACAAAACAAAAGAATTTTCGACCTATCCACCTTATATTACTTTAGGTCAAAGTTGAACCACTCAGAAGAAAATCAGGACCCAGCCAATGCTATAAATGTCAAGAATTCTATCATCATAGCAAATTCTGTACAAGAGACCCTCGATGTCTCAAATGTGCTGGACCTCATGCCACCAAAGAATGCACCAAAAGGCCAGATGAAGCTCCCAAATGCGCCCTTTGCTCTGGAGAGCATACTGCAAATTTCTCAGGTTGTCCTAAAAACCCTGCTAATTTCACTCCTGCTCCTCCCCCGAAGGTCAACGCTTGGACGGAGAGACTTAAAAAACAAGCACAACAAATGAAGCCTGAGAACTCCAACCAATTGTCTCTTCCCGCTCATCAGAAGGCTTCTCCAACTCTTCCTCCTTCTTCAGATGACTTTCCAACTCTTCCTACCCAGACCTCTCACCATACTACTTCTTCCAATACTCTGCAGGCTTCCACGGAAATGCCTCCAATTCCACTCATTCTGCAACAATTAGTTGTGGTACTTTCAAATCTTTCTGTTTTAATAAATGCTCTTCAAAATCAACCAGTCAATAACATTCAATAGATCGACCAATAATTCTATCTTATGCTTGACATGGAACTCCAATAGTCTTAAAGGAAAATTAATGAATTACAAAATTTTGTTTCTGAAAATAAACCTCATGTAATTGCTCTCCAAGAAACACATCTTCGACCAGGCGATTCCTTCAAAATTCCAAATTATATCATATATCGCTCCGATCGTCTTACCCACAGAGGAGGAGGCACGGCTATCTGCATTCATAAAAATATTAATCATCATCAAATTCATTTTACTACAACCAGCTTTGAAAACTCTGCTATCGTTATTAATCTCAAGAATAACCTAAAATTACTGTTGCTAGCATTTATCGCCCTCCAATTGTAGATTCCTCACACAAGAACTTGATACAATAGCGAACTCCAATCAACAAGTACTTCTACTTGGTGACTTCAATTCCAAGCATCTTGCATGGAATAATGGACGCAGCAACATAAATGGTTCTATTCTCTTCGATTGGACAAATCTTATTGCATTCAATGTTATTGCTCCTAATGATCCCACATATTTCTGCCTTCACAGTCCTTGCAATAGTACTCTTGACATCGCACTTCTTAAAAATTTAAACGCCGGGCCTGCTTCGTCTATCAACGATCTTTCCAGTGATCATAACCCTGTGATAGTTAAAGTCTCTTATAATTCATTTACGCCCTTCCTCAATAGCATAATCACAACTACCAATTGGAATATTTTTACTAAAACTCTCTCTCAAAGCATTCCTGGTAATCCAGTCATCTCCAATATTCGAGATATTGACAAAATAATTGATAAATTTAACTATGCTGTTACTTCTACTATCAACCTTGTTAGCAAATCTAAAGAACTCAGTACACCACACCAAAAACTTCCTACTGAAATCACCTCTAAAATTGCGGAAAAACAGAATTCGTAAATTATGGCAAGATGCCAGGTTTCCTCCGTTCAAGCAATCCGTCAACAAGCTTCAAAAAGAAATAAAGCAAATGATTCACAAATTAAAAAATGGCAGGTGGAATGAATTTTTATTAGGCCTATATCCAGAAGATAATTCTCTCTTCAAAATTAACAAACATTTTACCAAAAATATCCCAAAATTCCTCCACTGGTTGGATCGACAGGTCTTATATTCTCATCTTCTGATAAAGCGAACTCTTTTGCTGAAAACCTTGAACTCTCCTTTCAAGAAAACACTGAACCTTGCGATTACTCTCAAATTGAGCATGTTGAAGATGCAGTAACTTCCTTTCTAGCTGATCATCAAAATTATCATAACAATATTTTTTTCTCCATCTGACATAGTTAACTTAATCAAGATTCTCAACATTCGGAAATCTTCTGGACCTGACAACATTCCAAATAAAGCCTTAATGTGTCTCCCCCTTAATGCCATTACTCATCTTGCAAAAATCTACAACAGCTGTACTAAATATCAATACTTCCCTCCTATCTGGAAAAAAGCAAATATCATTATGTTCCCTAAACCTGGCCAAGATAGGAAATTTCCTCAAAATTATCGGCCCATCAGTCTCCTTAGCTGTGTAGGAAAACTTTACGAAAAACTCTTAGTGAGACATATTACTTCTTTTTGCGATAAAAATTCCATAATTCCAGCAGAACAATTTGGATTCCGTCAACATCACTCAACTTGTCATCAACTTCTACGTGTCACCAATATCATCACTGAAGGATATAACTATAAATTTTTTACAGGAGGTGTCTTTCTAGATGTCAAAAAAAGCTTTCGATCGACTGTGGCACAATGGACTGATCTACAAAAATGATCAAACTTCAATTTCCCACTTGGATCACACTTATCATTACAAATTATCTTAAAATAGAACCTTTCAAGATCGACTTCATAAAGAATTCTCCAAAATCGGTCGTATTTGTGCTGGTACACCTCAAGGAAGCGTGCTAAGTCCTATTCTCTACAATATCTTTACCTATGATTTTCCTCAGTGCACTAACATTTCCACTTGCCTATTTGCTGACGATTCTGCTGCTCTTGCCCAAGGTGCTTCTATTCTTTATGTCATCAATACTCTTCAAAATTTTCTGAATATCCTAGAGGATTTGCTAACTAAATGGCGCATCGCAATTAATGTCTCTAAATCTCAAGCTATCATTTTTCGAAAAGGACACGCCAGACAACCATATATTAATCTCTCCCTTTTTGATCAACAAATTGAATGGGCGACTAATATTAAATATCTCGGTTTAATTATAGACAATAAACTTACGTTTCGAGCTCATATTCAAAAAATCAAAGAAAAATGTTGGAAAAAATTTTTATCTCACTCTACCACTCATTAATAAATTTTCTAAATTAACTTTGTCAAACAAACTTCTTCTCTACAAACAAGTTCTCAGGCCTATCCTTACCTATGCTGCCCCAATCTGGGGTCTAGCTGCACAATCTAACAAGAAATCTGTACAAATTATTCAAAACAAACTTCTTCGTATTATCACTGGAGCACCCTGGTTTGTCCGCAACTCTACAATTCATCAAGATTTAAAAATTGACTCTATTGACAACTATATTACTAAACTTTCTAGAAATTTCTTCAATACCATTGCTACTCACGAAAATCCTCTCATCAAGGCACAAACTATATTTACGCAATTGAATGGAAAATACAAGTATCCTTTCTCTATTTCTAAATGGAATCGAAGCCTCAAACCACCATAATTTCCTGCTCACTTATCGCTTTTTAGATATTTTACTTCAACGCATTTTTACTGATCATAAATTTCTTGTTACGTTTCCATACCGATGATTTACATTTTTCTTACTTTCTTCTTTTTTTTCTCTCATCATACGATTACTATTATCTATTTATCATGACTTTTCTTTCCTACTGCCTTCACATACTATTGAGTAGATGAACGCTTCGCGTTCAGGCACTCGACATCTTTATTCAACAATGATGATGATGACACCAAAAATCTCTCAACAGGAATATCTCCCGCTGAAAGTTTTGGATTCAAAATCAATGAAAACATAAAAAATTGTGTTTGCTGATTAATTAAATTGATTAAAGTAATTGCGGATTAGTAATAAGATTCAAATTACTAGTGTAAAGTGCAAAGTTGTGTGTTTTATCGGAGTACCGGGGATAAATCCCCAATAATAAATTATTATGTTGACTGACTGTATTCAAAATTGTTTCACATTGCTCCTTTTTATTAAATAAAAAAATTTTTTGCTTTTTTTTGTATGGGTGTAAATATTATTGAGAATTTAATTTCATTGTTAATCAATCGATATAATATTGATATACTTTGAGATAGTATGTAACACATAAAAAAAAATTCTTCTAGCTTCTGGAAGCTAAATTTTGAATATTTAAAGGATTGTCTAATAAATGGCTAATAATTATCTCAAATATTTCCAGAAATCTCCAGCATAATGGAAAATTACATAGGTATTAGTGGTATAGCTGATACTGATTTTTATTTAATGTTGAAATATATGTGTGTGGAATTAATATGTGTAGAATCACTCTAATAACAAAATATTAAACACTTAAATAGCCTGCCATGTAAGAAAAGATTTACTGCCTAAAGTTTAAATCTATTGTTCAATAACAAATGTACTTAATTTTATACAATTTAATGGTTCTCATATGTTGTCGCTAATAAATATTATAACCTTTTTTTTTTCAACTTCAGTAAACTTTAGCAACTTTATCTTTGATTAGAAAATTTTAGAGTGTTTTTATAAGGAGTGCATGCAAAACAACAGCCTATATAACTCAATTAAATTATCATTAATTGCTGACAAGTTTTTTAAAACAGTGCCAGGCAGGTGGATAATAGGGGAAGGACTTTCCATTTTATAAATTTAACAGCGATGAAAAATAATAGCGATGAGAATAAGAACAGCGATGTAAAATACCTTTATCGACACTGCTCACACCCCTGGATCACCTTTTAGATGGCGGTTGATTGTTTGAACAGGGACTTCAACCGAAGTCCCCTATTTCAGAAACTTAACATTCTAAGCACCAAGATCGCGTTTACTCTTATGAAACGCAAATTTATAATTTTATAGCTTTATGTGGTTTATTTACAACACTTATTTAATAAACACAAGTATATAAACAAAATTTGAGTCGCAGATTTAGTGCGCATCATCACATTTTATACTCGATGACTAATTATACATGTCATGGAAAATGAATTGGCATTACGAGATTGCATATAAATAAGAAAAAGCATTTCGTGATATGCTGAGATGTACTTTTTATTTTAAAAGAACCCCCAATTTTTTAAATTCATTCTATCCCCCCCCTCCCGCATTCTCTTTTTTTTTGTTTTCTTTTTTTTTTTATGGCAAAATTTTATAAAATAGCTCTTTAATTTTTTTTTAAAGGAGACTCCTTTGCTCTAATTTAGAGATCCATTTACATATTAACTTTTAGAAATGCTGCTTAAATAAGGATGCCGCCAATTTATGAAAAATCAAATTAAAATTACTTATTCTGCTAAAATGTCTATTTATTGAAGTAATATTTTTATTTGTACAATTTATCTAGCGCTTCCCAAGGAATAGAAAGTGTCAGTAACTGCATAGGGTTTCTGTTCCTCTTGCAATTCCATTTACTCCAGATAATTTTGTCCAGACGAACCATCGCTCCTACGACATCTCACTTGCCATCGCCGCTTTTCTTTAGATTTCAGTCACCTTGTTGAATGAAATGCCGTGTCAAATTCCAGTCACTTAGGACCTTTCACTTACAAGAAGCGTTCGTCCATGAAATTTGGCTCAGGTTTTCGGAAAAGGTCACACGAAACCATTCATCAACAAAACTGTACAATTTAAAAAAACATCATCTGAGATTTGAAATGCACTGTCTGGCATCGAAAGGTAACGAAGCGCCTACGTTATCAGCCACATGTGTGTTGCAGATGCAAAACTTCAATTGAGACAAAATGCCGGACATTCTTTTTCCAGTAACGTCCCGCATTTGCAGAGAAGCAGAAGAAAAAGAAAATAACAAGAAGAAATGTATCGCAGGCAACAGAAAATAATTGAAAGAATAAGAACTGAGAAGAAAGAAAGAAAAAGATAAAAATTCAAAGAAATATGAACTGTATTCCAAATAAGCACCTTAGATATAAAATTCTGCTGTACAAAGCTGTACTGAGAAGCATCCTTCTGTCCTATTTGGGCATCCAACTTTGTGGTTGGTTTGAGAAAGCTGCAAGAACGTCTCTCCACCGTTATTCCATCACCCTGGTTCGTCCATAGGGGGTTCGTTTGGGGAAAAATATCCCCAAAGACTTGAATATGGACCCCATTCTGGATTGCATTGGAAACCGTTCTTTGAAAAATGCCCTCGGGTTCAAAACGAACTACTGCTGTGAAAAGTTCACAAAAAGTTATCACTCAAAATCCCGAAGGGTTGATAACGAGTAGTCGTAGAGAATCTGAACTGCGATTCTAAATTCCTCTTCAATCCCCACCCCAGCTAGAATGTGCACGCGATATTTTTTTTGTATTTAAACTTAAATGCACATGTATATATATATTTATGATTTCGAATTGAATAATTTGTCATTTTCATCTTGGTATAAACTATAAAGAATTAACAACACCTAAAATAAAAATAGTTCTATGCATAAAATTTTCATTCCAGAAGATGTTGAAATAGAAAATATTTAGCTATATTATTTTTTGCGTTATTTTTTTTATAGTGCATACTAAAAGATCATATGTGTTAATAAAATATTTAAAGGAAAAAAAAGAAAAAAGGAGAAAAGAATTTCAAAGAAAACATTTTCTTGTGATTTCCCCCCCCCACCCCCTCCACCCCCAAAAAATGATTACAAATAAAACAATTATCTCCTTTTTTTTTTTTTTATAAAATAGTGTTTTATTATAAGATGTGAACAAAACATTCATTTCTTATATCTATCTTAGTAAATAAATATAGGATTGAAAACATTCCGTTCTTTTGGAAAAGGGTGAGCTCTCTATTTTATTAGTATTTTAAGGATGGCGAGCTTCGGATGTAAAACTAATCTATTGTTGTTGTTGTCGTCGTATCCCTCATGGAAGAGGGTTGCAGCTTTTGTCCTGATGGAGCACTCGTAGGTAGAAGTCTGACTTCTGCTCCGTGACGCTTTTACAATCATAGGAGACCGGGACCTACGGCTTAAAATGGATCCCGAACCACTACAAACATCCATGGCCCCGCCGGGACTCGAACCCGAAACCTATGGCACCGAGCGCCAGAGAGCTAGACACTCGGCCATTCAGGCCCTAAACTAATCTATTATCTCCACGATTTTTCTCTCTCTTATAGGAGACCCCGTGTTCCGCTCAGAGAATAAAAGGTTTCCGGAAAGATTTTCAGGGGCAGCAGATCCGCGTTTGAATGAGAAGGTATGCTTACATTGAGTGTGAGAACCTCTGCTGCATTTTCTTTACTTAAGCTAATGGAATCGAACCTGGGATCTGCTTACCTGGCTGGGAAATCTCTAGATTAATAAGTGACGATCTCTTGAGCCAAATGGGCAATTTATAAAAATGAATTGCAATCCTTTTTTAAATTTGTTGTGACTATTTTATTATTTGCATAGTTATTTTTTTTTTATCTTGTTCGAGTAAAGTATGTCAGGTTTTTACTCAGAATCCCGAACAACACAGCAACCCATGGGCTAGTTCGAAATAAAGGAAAAAGACTGGAATGCAATTTTTATTGATATGGAGCATTCATTAATTCATATTATCATTTGATGTTGACGTCCTTTCATGCGATGCTCTTTCTTTCAAAGTTCATTTCAGTTACTTTAGTGAGGAAGTATTGCTTTAAAAAATGACGATGTGATGAGATCTCAGAAGATTAGATGAATCCTACTTTTTGTGCTTTGTAGAGATCGCTGTTGTGTCACTAAGTGTATCTTGAAACGTATTTTCCATTCATGTTGCGACTCATCCTCAATGTCCTGCAGTGCGGAACGGACATCCCATGAGTGATCTACTCATGGATGGAGGGAAAGAGGGCAGCTTCTGTTGTGATGGAGCATCCGTACGTAGAAGTCTGACTTTTGCTCCGTGACGTTCTTACAATCATATGAGACCAGGACCTACAGCTTATAGGGGATTCAGAACCACTACAAACATTCATGGCACCACCAAGACTCGAACCCGAAACCTGTGGTACCGAGCGCCAGAGCTCCACTCATTGTTTATCCGGGTCCTTGTTCCCTGCAGATATGTACTCGCATGGTTCACTCGCCGGAGAGTCTTCTCTTCCGCGAGAACTTTCAAGGATGAAAGACTTCGGACGTGCTCTGAGAGGGAAACTGCCACCTGCCGTTTCGATGCCTGCTTCCGTTTTCTAACAGTCGCCGATTCTCCTCGTTTCTGAAAGCAACGACTGCAACGTATATGTAACGTAGACGGATATATAATATATAAATATATCTTTCTTTTAATTTGCCTCTAACCAGCAAATTAAAATTGTATCCGCGGGCCGGACAGAATCTTCCGGCGGACCGGTGTTTGCCCATCCCTGGTTTGAAACATATAAGAATTTGGAATGCGCTCACTTTCGAAAGCGCCCCTCGAGAGAGCTCGTTTGGTTTCTACCATTGCGAAAACCGAACGAGCTTTCTGGTCAACCCGATATGAAAAACAAATTTTTCAAAATCCTTCAATTTTTTAATTAAAATAACTAACACTGAAAAAAAAAACTTTAAAATTACATAATTTCATAATCATTCATAGTTTTTTTTAAAGAAGAATTATATTATATTATATATATATATTTCTAATGCAGCTCGCAGTACTAGGCAGCTATCTTTATACCATAAGCAAGGACTGCAATACCTATTTAGCACTACGATCGAATTAAACCGGTACCTAGGGTTTAAAGTGGATTCCCAACCACTACACACATCCATGGCACCGAAGCCTGCGGTAACGAGCGCCAGGCCCCCTGTGCATATTATATATAGAATTACATACATTATAATATAAAAATTATTAAAAATGATTAAATTATAATTACTATTTATGCAAGAATTATATTCTATATTCTTATATACACTCATGTCCATAAATTAAGGATGATTCAGAATTACACAGAAATTGAACTCTAAAATAAAAATTTCACCTGTAGAATTATCACACACATCTTGAAGAAGAATATGCAAATTACAGGAAACCACCAGATGGCGCGGATAGTACGTCACAATGACGAGAGTGTAAGAGAGGGGGTATATAAGGAATGGTGGCAAAGAAGTAAAATTGTTCACAAGCGTTTTAAAAGCCTTTCACTGCAATAACCGCCTAGTTATGGCACAAAGGAAGCGTTTGGATGATTTTTTACGTGGTAGAATTATCGGACGACTGGAATGTGGACGTACCCAGCTGGAAGTATCCGAGGAACTTGGAATCGCCCAGAGTGTCATCTCCAGGCTTTGGCAACGATTCCAAGATGATGGTAATGTGAGTAGATGTTACAGCACAGGTCGCCCTCGAGTTACAACGCCGAATGAGGACCGGTATTTAGCAGTTACTGCCAAAAAGAAACACACGGAGCACAGCATCAGACCTGTCTCGTCAGATCTCTTCAGCTACCGGTACGACAGTTTCAAGGCAGACCGTGTACAGACGCTTAGGGCACATTGGTCTATATGCTCGTAGGCCTGTCAGATGTGTTCCACTTACCGCAACTCACTGTCACCTGCGATTAACCTAAAGTAGAGAGCATGCATTGTGGACACCGCAACAGTGGTCTTGTGTGACGTTTTCCGACGAGTCCAGATTTAGTTTGCAGTCTGATTCTCGCCGGACTTTCATATGGAGAGCGCCAGGTACCCATTACCACCAAGAGAACACCATTGAACGACACCGTTATGGTAGTGCACGATGGCTCGTTTGGGGAGGAATTATTCTTGGTTCGAGAACTGACTTGCATGTTCAGAGTGTAACGATGACAGGCCACATCTATCGGGATGTCATTCTGGAACAACATGTATGTTTGTTTTCGGGGCGCCAAGGGCGCTGAATTTCAGTTTATGGATGACAACGCCCGTCCTCACCGTGCAAACATTGTAGACGAATGCCTTCAATTGGAGGATATCACCCGTATGGATTGGCCAGCATACTCACCGGGCTTGAATCCAATAGAGCATGTGTGGGATACGCTTGACCGACGAATTGCAGCCCGTCAACCCCCTCCCACCTGTCAACCGGAACTTCGGAGGGCATTGCTTGATGAATAGTGTAATATTCCCCAAGATGAGATTGATAATTTGATACTCAGTATGCCTAGGCGTTATAAGGCCTGTATTGCATCGTCCGGGAGACATACTCCATATTAACCATCATACTAACCATGTTATACTGTTTTTTGTAAATAGGTTGTTTTTTTAAATTTACTCCAGGAGTAAAAATCGTAATTTTATTAATTGTGTCAAACATATAGCATCTTTTTTTGCTCTTTACCTTTTGTTTAATAAATAGACTTTACGAATTTGTTTTGCTTCTGTCTCTTTCTTTGCCTGAACTTCATTATCCTTAATTTATGGACATGAGTGTGTATATATATATATATATATATTACATATAAGAATATAAAATTATTATACATATAAATATATATATTTTAATTATATATAATATATATATATATATATATATATATGAATTCAAAGTTATAAAAAATATGAACGAGTATTTTTTCCACTTAAGATGTGAATCTAAAAGATTTCGCGTTTTATTTAATAAAGGTATGAGCAAATCTAATAGTTGGTTTAAACTAAAATGAATTCATCCTTTTTTTATTTATTTATTTATTTTTTTTAAATAACGAATATACCTGTTAATAAAATTATTACGGAGTTTGCACTCACTATCTTTGTTGAGGAATTTCTTAAGGAAGGAAGAAAACGCGCCTCATTTTTAATCGCAGAATTCGAATCGCTGCCCTCGAAGCACACTGCGATGTAGCGGCCTAAAATTAAAAAAAAAAAAAAAAAAAAAAAAAAAAGCCTGTTATTGGTGGGAAGGGGGAAGGGCAACCATGAAAAAACCTGCGAAGTAGGCCAAGGAGCCCTTTCATCGATCGACCGGATTCTTAAACGTTTCTGGGAGTAAACATTAGATATCGCCGATTTCAGATGAAATGCGAATAACTTAACCCACATATGGAAGGTTCGTCTGTTCATTGAACGTTCATAAACTTTTTCTGTCGAGTGATTTTCAATGGAGGAAACTCACTTGCGTCCCTCGGATGGGCAGAGTAAACCAACATTTTAAATCATGAATGAACTTTATGAGAAAAACAAGTAATATGAAAAGAAAATTTTAAATCAATGCCTACTTTTTTTCACTCTATTGCAAAAAGTCCTTTATAAATAATCTCCATTCTTTTTTTTTTAAGTTTATCGGGTGCCATCTATTGGCTGACATAGGCAACTTAAATAATAATAAAAAAAAAAAAAAAAAAAAATAAAAAATAAAAATAATGAATTAAATTTAATTACTGAATAAAATATTTGAAAAAACTGCATTAACATTCAGTGTCATCCGCTATAAGTTCAAAACAAAAATGCATTTGAACTTGAGCGGTTGAATAAAGACTATTTCATGAACAATTGAAAATTTGAATAAGATATATATCGGGAGAATGCGAGCTAATAGAAGGAATTAAAAAAATAGAGCTATTCATAGGATTGTAAACAACAGTAGATTTTTTATTTGTTAACTACAGATCTAGGATTCGGTAAGAATTGAAGGAAATTTAGGAAATGGAAGAGCAAAAAAAAATCTCTTTAATATCTTTCTTGTCACTAATAACTATTTAAATCACGAATTTCATTGCTTTACAGAGTTGTACCCCCCCCATGGTGGGAAAATTGGCAAGTGGCCAAATCGGAGGGAGGATGAATTCAAACAGAGCGGTGTCATGGGGAAGAGAGGTCCAATTCGGAGTCATTAATGAATTAAATTTTTATTAAATAAAGTTTTAAATGACATACTATCAAAAGATAAAGTAATTCATGTTAATTCATTAAATTAATAATAATTATGTTAATTCATTAAATTTAATGAATGAATTAATATTGGAAAAACTGTATATTAACATCCAGTGTCATCCCCTACAAATTAAAAAAAATGTATTTGAACTCGGGTGGATGAATCAAAAGTATTTTATGAACGATTGAAAATGTGAACAAGATATATATAGGGAGAGTGTGAGCTAATAGAAGGAATTAAAAAATAGCTAACATAATAAAAAAAAAAACAAGGAAAGTATTCGACATATGATGTCATAAATTAGCTGACGCGCCTAAAGAATTTATACATGGATTTTTTTATTATATTTCTGCCTAAAAAATATTTAGAAAAATGACCCTTTCAATTTTTTCAAGTAAAATGGACACTTGGTGAAAGGGGCCGCCAGAGAAGCGCCGGGGTGCCGCATTCAGTGCTTTGGAAAATCTCAGCAGAAGTAGAAGGGTGAAGAATCAGCGCTCATTCAATTTCAGATTGCCAAAATTACTTTAAAAAATGTCAGGTCTGATCCAAAGGGTGATTAAGTTTCAGTTAAGGGACTCGGGTATTTTACATTTTTAATTGAACATCGATGAACCTCGTGTGCAGGCCACGAACTGTGCTCTGGCAGGAGTATTTAAGGGGTAACTGATCCGCATTGGCGTGTCGTGTGGGATAAAAACTTTCAACGGGTAGCGTGATTATTCACGCGAGACACTTCTACACACGTTGTCCCAATCGCCATCGAACCTTCTCGTTTCTGAAAGTAGTGTCTGCGGCCAACGGATTCGAACTTTGTCGATACTGGCCACCAGCTGCGCTCTTGACACGGTCGCACGAGACCGGCATCAGTTTTTCTCTTTCCTTTTCTGCACCTCTCTGACCAGGGCTGTGTCATCCAAATGAAAAGCACGGATTTTTAATTTTGCAACTAGACATCACAAAAACAAGAATTTAGAGAAAAACACTTAATAAATTTGCATTTCAATGGAAGTGCAGTCGATTCTCTATCGTTTTTTCCTTCTTATAACTGTCCACTCCTAAAATATTTTCTAATTATTTTGAAGACAGGTTAATTTTTTTTTTTTCAAAGTTTTAAAACTTTCCGATTTTACACCCATAAGAAATTTATCAACCCCAAAAGCTTACAATACAAAACAATGCTGACCAGGGCCAGACTTAGATGGAAAGATGCCCCAGGCTATTCCACTTATGAGGCCCTTTCACCTCCCATTTTTAAACTACATGGGAGATAACAAAATACATCATTACTGTGATATATATCAATATGTTAAATGAAACACGTTGTGATGGGTACTAATCTTTATAAAAAATGTGGAAATACAAAAATGCAAAAATACAAAAATACAGAATACAAAAAAAAAGTCGAGAACACTTATTTGGACATTTATTCTCAGCCCCATATATACTACTTGTAACAATAACTACACTCATGTCCATAAATTAAGGATAATTCAGAATCACACAGAAATTGAACTCTAAAATAAAAATTTCACCTGTAGAATTATCACACACATCTTGAAGAAGAATATGCAAATTACAGGAAACCACCAGATGGCGCGGATAGTACGTCACAATGACGAGAGTGTAAGAGAGGGGTATATAAGGAATGGTGGCAAAGAAGTAAAATTGTTCACAAGCGCTTTAAAAGACTTTCAGTGCAATAACCGCATAGTTATGGTACAAAGGAAGCATTTGGATGATATTTTACGTGGTAGAATTATCGGACGACTGAAATGTGGACGTACCCAGCTGGAAGTATCCCAGGAACTTGAATCGCCCAGAGTGTCATCTCCAGTCTTTGGCAACGATTCCAAGATGATGGTAATGTGAGTAGATGTTACAGCACAGGTCGCCCCGAGTTACAACGCCGAATGAGGACCTGTATTTAGCAGTTACTGCCAAAAGAAACAGACGGAGCACAGCATCAGACCTGTCTTGTCAGCTCTCTTCAGCTACCGGTACGACAGTTTCAAGGCAGACCGTGTACAGACGCTTAGGGCACATTGGTCTATATGCTCGTAGGCCTGTCAGATGTGTTCCACTTACCGCAACTCACTGTCACGTGCGATTAACCTGGAGTAGAGAGCATGCATTGTGGACACCGCAACAGTGGTCTTGTGTGATGTTTTCCGACGAGTCCAGGTATAGTTTGCAGTCTGATTCTCGTCGGACTTTCATATGGAAAGCGCCAGGTACCCGTTACCACCAAGAGAACACCATTGAACGACACCGTTACGGTGGTGCAGGATGGCTCGTTTGGGGAGGAATTGTTCTTGGTTCCCTAACTGACCTGCATGTTCAAAGTGTAACGATGACAGGACACATCTATCGGGATGTCATTCTGGAACAACATGTACGCTTGTTTCGGGTCGCCAAGGGTGATGAATTTCAGTTTATGGATAACAACGCCCGTCCTCACCGTGCAAACATTGTAGACGAATGCCTTCAATTGGAGGATATCACCCGTATGGATTGGCCAGCATACTCACCGGACTTGAATCCAATAGAGCATGTGTTGGATTTGCTTGGCCGACGAATTGCAGCCCGTCAACCCCCTCCCACCTGTCAACCGGAACTTCGGAGGGCATTGCTTGATGAATAGTGTAATATTCCCCAAGATGAGATTGATAATTTGATACTCAACATGCCTAGGCGTTGTAAGGCCTGTAAATGCATCATCCGGGAGACATACTCCATATTAACCATCATACTATTGTTATACTGTTTTTTGTAAATAGGTTCTTTTTTTGAAATTTGCTCCAGGGAGTAAAAATCGCAATTTTATTAATTATGTCGAACATATAGCACTTTTTTTTGCTCTTTACCTTTTGTTTAATAAATAGACTTTACAAATAAGTCAAATTTGTTTTGCTTCTGTCTCTTTCTTTGACTGAACTTCATTATCCTTAATTTATGGACATGAGTGTAATCAAACATAGCACACAACATTTATAAAGAAACAAATTCAATAATAAAAATCTCTGCCCTCGAAAATAAAATATGCAATAAAAATTATCATATTTTCTATCAAATAACTGAACGTTTGAACTCTTCTTTGGTGCAATCTAGCATATACAAACGAACAGACCCATTGAGCCGAACGCGTTGATCTTAACTAATACATTTTATGTTTGTTTATTAATCATATGTGTAGAATTTCTCATTATTTTCGATTCAGTGTTTTAGTGTTTACTTTTTTAGGCCCCTCCTGATCTTGAGGCCCTAGGTTGAAGCTTAGTTAGCCTATAGGAAAATCCGGCCCTGATGCTGACAATGAAAAAAATTTCTATTACGTTTACTTATTTCTGCAATGCAAACCTTCTAGAACGTATGAAATATATGAGCTAAATTTCAGAAATCTGGAAGGAGATTCATTGAAAAAAGTTTAAAAAAAAATTAATAAAACAAGGACTGAGAATGGAGCAGACGTGAAAGTAAATTAAAATCTCTTTTCTCTTAAAACTCATAGAACGCCAAGTCATTCAATCAGAAGGGGTTTTTTTTAGCGACCTTATTTTGTTCAGTAAATAAATAAAAAAAATAATAGCAGAAAATTGGAAATGGGAAAATGGTCATTGTAATAAGGCTTAACTTTGAGTTCGCATAAGTTGAGATAAAATAGTTACAAAAGTTCTGCAGCTCTGGTTTAGTCTTTAATAGCCTTCTCCTGCTTTTCGACTCATCCATTCGACACATGTCAGCTCATTTGCTCTTAATAACAGAATAGTTCCTTATAAGATCTTCCTATGCTGTTCTGAGAGGACTTTTTGGATGAGCCTGGGTGCTGAAAAAGTCTCTCAAAAGGTCTTAATCAGTTTGCTGCTGGCTGTATTGCGGAAGGAATGCTTCCTGATCATTTACGAGAGACAAAAATAATAATACTAGTAATAAATAAAAATGAATAATTCTAATCGAACTGCTATAAAACTCGAAATTCCTGAATCCATCCCTTTCTAATGTGATCGACCGCATATCCAAAAAAAAAAAAAAAAAAAAAAAAAAAAGAAAAGAAAAAGAAAAAGTAAAATAAAATAAAAATAAAAGAATCGTTGCACGTTATTTCCGACAACCGAAAGAAACTTTTCTTACGTTTTGTTTTCGCTTGTGGTTTTTCCTCGCCACGTAACAGGTACGTCATCTCTTTCACTGTGTGCACATCGCATCAGGGCGGAAGGCGTCACCTTCACCAAAATGTGCGAAGGGAATGTTAACAGCGCATTAGTTTTACGCACATTCGCCGTGTGCGCACCTCATCTCGAGATGCGTATTCCGGAAGTGGGCTCTAAATGTCATTCTCGTTAAGAATGAAAGCTTTTATCGCGCAGCGTCACTGCAGCCTCCAGTCTTCTTAATTATGGGTGTCCGATTCTTCTCTCGATAACAGCGTCTTTTCGAAAAAGGGAAGGGGGAGAAAAAGATTTTTGGCGGAGTAATCCTATGCATTTTTTCCTCTTTTATTTAAACTTCAAAACACATCTCCCTCCCTAAATTAATATTCAGGGTAGAGAGCGTGATTCAAATAATAGAGAGTTTTTGCATACCGTATTTTTATAATACGGTATTTTTTTTTTCCCTAGCGCATGCGCATACGTATCTGTAATAATGTTTCCTACGAGCATGCGCACTAAAGAGAAAAAAATTCCGTATTATAAAAATACGGTATTTTTTATTAGGTATTTGCATACCGTATTATAAAAATACGGTATGCAAAAACTCTCTAATGACTGCTGTCGGTTACGGTGTGTGAAATTGTTTTAAATGCCTGTTGTGGTTCTCGAAGGCCGCGAATGCCTTCATTCGCAAAGACAAAGTCGGTTATGCAGCAGATTCAACGTTATTGAGGAGGTGCCTGTGACACTGCACCCCCATTTCGACACCCCACCACGGAACGAACATACTGAGCAATGCGCATCTGAAAGATTTTCCATTTTCGAATAATGAGTATCGTTTTCTCAACATTTCACACGGATTGCGAACTTCGTTTCTTTTTCGGATCTTTCCGACAGCCCCGAAACAGTCCCGAGAGCAAAACAGTTGGCCGTCAAGCAATTTTTTTTTTCAAGAATCTATCGCAAAAATAACAATTTGTAAATGGAAGATCTCAGTCTTAAATTGACCTTTTTTTTTTTTTTTTTTTTCCTATTCAATTTAAAAACAAATGGAATTATTGCAAAAGGATGAAAGAAATGTTAAAAAAAATTGCTTAAGTGTCTGGAAAGGTATATAGGTAGCAGATTCAGCTTTACCAAGGTGCAACCAGGTGGCCTTATTAAAATGACCTCTGCATAGTGTCACCACACTGTATAACGAGATCCTTAAGGGCGATTCGCACTCTTCTTCCAACCTCCTCAAACCACATGGAAGGATTTTCCCTCCTGCAGATGAATCGTCAGGACATCCAACGAGTCGTACTCGAGCGTTTTCAAAATCGAATGCCCTTATGTGGATAATTAAAATTTTTTTTTCTTTATTGTTTCTATGCAAATAATTCGAATTCTGACTTCTTTCAATACAAATGGTTTCTGTTTTTTCTAGTCTTGATTTTTTCTGGTTTCTATAAAGACAGTTTCGTTTTCTCTAGGCTGTGCGCAGATAGTTTGAATTGCTTTCTTCCATTTCCATCTCGGAAGCCTAAATCGCCCTTTTGCCCAATTCTCCGGCCCTTCATTACCCAATTAAAAAGTCTTTTGATGGATCCCCCATTCAGTAATGGATTGATTCGTGTAAAAGGAAACGCATCTCATGAGCAAACGAAAAAAAAAAAAAAAAAAAAAAAAATGCCCAGTCCGGTGCATGAACCGAGCCAATGGGTTCAGAGGGTAATTAGGCCTAGTGCAAATGACTCCAGTGTGAAGCAAAGCGCCCCGCGAAGACATTCTTTCGGATCACAGGCCATTACAGTACGAGGCTGGAACAGACGAGAACGCTCAGAATTCGAATTTTGAATTTAACGCTCAGAATTTCATTTCGAATGATCAGACTTGTTTTATGTATGTAAAGCAATTGCATTTTGCTTCTTCAATTCCTCTCTAAGATGACCGTATTCATAACACTATAATAATAATAATAATAATAAACATTGCGCGCGCTTTCCTGTTTTGCCTTTATGGAGTGATTTCCCACGCATTTTAAATCCATGACATGTCAAGTTTGAAACAATGTCACTTTAAAAGGGATTTACAGTTTTGCTGTGTTTGCGTATCATTTCTACAATCCCCTGCGATGTTATTTTAATTCAAAAAAATGGATGCTGCTTTACGTATTGGCATGCTATTTTTTTTTAATCCCTACATAACTGATTTTTCTGTAGTTTAGAATCCGACTTCAGATCCTCAAGTTTGTTAGAGTGCATTGAAATGTCTACAAAATAACATGAATGAACATGAAATAAATAACTGCTGTATTGTGCCATATATATAGAGAGACATCTTCAAAACGCGCCTTCCTGTACATTGAGCAAGCCCGGGTTCCAATAAGCGCGTGACTCAAAAAAAAATCTGGCGTCGAGGCTGCGCATGTCATTCCGATCCTAATCATACGCTCGATCGTTTTTTCATCTATCGAGTGACGGTAATCACAGGCAAGTCGGATCTTTGTGGTCTCTTAAAGTGGACTCTGAAGTGGAAATCGGAAATTTGAGTGGGAAGGAAAATAGTCTTCCGAATGGCTAGAGACGTGAGATTTTAGCATCCGGCGGAACCCGCCTTTAGGACATCCTTGCTGTAGGGGTTCGAACTATAGGATTGAGTTTGTTAAAAGGTCGGGGGATAATACCCCAGGTTGTAACGGATGCAGGCAAAAGAGACATTCAAATCTGCTATCCTGGCACTAAAAGCATACTGGATACTGAATTTCACAGCGTAGAATAGGCATTCTACGGTGTGAAATTCTGAGTCTGATAGTTCTGATTGTGTCTGAGGGAGTAGCAAATCGCGTTTCCGATGGGTTGGTCAACCCTTCAAGTGCGTCAATCCTTCAAGGGTTGACGCACTCATGGAGATGATGATGATGGAAATTTTTTTTATTTTTTTATCATATGAAACAAAGAAGGCATCAAATTTCATGATCTCTGTAAACGAATGAAGATACGCGGATATTCACTTATCCGCGTATGAAGAAGATTAATACACGTGTGTCTAATTCGTGTATGAAGAAAATCAATACCCCATCTAACCAGCGTATGAAGAATATTCATACTCGTGTATCCGATACTACGGACTCGGGCTTTGCAATACGGAGGTTCCATTGCAGGCGTTATTATTAATACGTAAGTAGCACGCCCGAAATGCACTGTTTCCGATCCTCGTATTTGGAGACGAATCTTTTCTTTCTTTTTAACGAATGTCGGTAAATAATCAAATGACGCAGACACACCGTAATGAGCATAAAAATCACTCAGCGGAGAAATGATGGGCTCTCGCATTCAGTGAAAGGTCAAAAGATTCTCTGTTTTATTGCCTGTCTCTTATTTTTTTTTCCAACGTCCACATCGACATTTATTGACCTCTACATTGTTTTCCGAATGATTCTCTGCATTCCTCGTTCAGTTGTAAATCACGTCCATTTAACTGGGATCGATTTGAAACGGACCTCTGCCACGTTTTCGCCGGAGCCGCGAAGAATCGCATGCTTCACTTTATGGTTCGCGCACGCCGACTCACGCACGTACAGATGACAATAGAGCAGATTTTCTTTTCAATCACTGCTCATGAAGCTTTTTGTAATGTCCCGACAGTGTTGAAAAGTAACCGTGATAATTATTTTAGAACGAGTCGGTTCAGTTGATTGCCTTTTGTTTATTTAAAGGTAGTAGGTAGAAGTCTGATTTTTTTTTTCGTGACGCTGAAGAAGGACAGTGCCTTCCGGAAGGACTCTTAGGGGGATTGCCGTGCATTTACGTACAGTATGGGAGAAAACCTGGAAAACTCCCACCAAGTAGTTGAAATAACGAGGCAAAATGCTGAACACCCATTCATTTTGAAACAGTGTCTGCATTTCTAATACCATGTTGGGTTTTTGGTTTTTAAAAGGAGTCTCTTCAGATTCACCACGATGGCAATTATATTATATCTCAGGGGTGTCATTCGACCACCTTAACCCGTCTCAAAAGAGTTCCTATTTTTGAAGTCAGAATAAAAAATTTTATAAAAGTTAAAGGAATTTTTTTTTATTGAAACAAGAGAGCGTGCCTGATTCAATGGACTCGGTTATTGCTATCTAATTTTTTTCTATCATATATATATTCTTTTTACATTTTGGTTTTTTAATGCAGCGGCCTTTTTAGCCTGAGATCCATCGAAAGGGCCGAGAAGAGCCAACCGCACGACTGCAGTTTGGAAAATTCCCAATTATAATATTTCATTTCATTGTGTGAAGGACCACATAGTGTAAGTTTTTTAGGACACATCTCACGTTATAAATGACAGTTAAAATGTTCAGTTTATTATTATGTCGGTGTGTTTCTGACGGATCTCTTACATAAAAGCATTTCATTAACACTGCGTAGGAAAGGGGTGGCCAACCTGCACCCACCCTTGAATATTTTTCCGGCCCATGAGATGTATCACACTTTTACAAAATATATCTATTTAAAAAAATCCATTATATTATGTCAAAATAATAATAATTTAGTCAAAATATATTATGACCAAAGTCGTGAAAACCAATGTATACAAAAAATACATTATGTGTGCGTCTATACATTCAAAAATGAACTGTCGGAATGATGAGAAAAAATTAGCATTGATTTTAAAATAACATTCTTGCGAATGTATGACAGATATTGCCTGTTTTATGGATGAGTTTACAGTTGACTGATTTACCCAACACAAAACACGCTCAAACATAACGGACGCAACACCCATGACGATGTGCAAATGCCCAAATGGAGATCGATTTGCAAAAGCCAAGTGAAAGAGTGGAGAAACACATATCGCACATATCGTAAAATAAGTATTTTTTATTGATTTAATTTTTTTTCATTTATATTTATGTATTTTTTATATTTCATTTATATTTATGTATTTTTTATATTTCATTTATATTTATGTATTTTTTATTTCATTTCATTTATATTTATGTATTTTTTATTTATATTCATTTATATTTATTTTTTTTATATTTCATTTATATTTATGTATTTTTATATTTCATTTTGAGTGTTCTATATTTCTTTACAATGTGCGTTTATTATCATTATCATTATAATATCTATGTTTACATGTAAGAATAATAGTAAACACAAAAATAATAGTTCGTTATCTTGAAATTTTTCACTCAAAAATGTGTCTCTAGTGGGTCTAAATCTAATAAGGCGACAGATATTTTTGTATGCGACCCGCAAGATCATTTGGGTTGGCCACCCCTGGTGTAGGATTTACTTGCATTGTAAATTTGACACTGTTGTCAGTGATGTGGCTGAAGGAGGATGGTGATGGATCGTTGTTGGCCCGCGAGCCGTATTTTGGAGATTCCTGATGTAATTTATAATTTATTGAATAATTTTATTATTTCCTTTTTGGATTCGATGTTTTTTTTTTTTTTTATTTTTTTTAACGTATTATGTTTATAGAAAATAATAGGGATATTTATGACCCATCTATTACATCTCAAACGCCGCTGTTTCAAACTTTTCGAAGGCTGTTTTTCTTGTGGGTCTTTTTTCTCTCTCTTTTATGAAATCATGGCTGTCACTTTTTTTTAGTGCGTTATTAAATTCGGCATTCGCAATGCGTTGTGCTTAAAATGCGCAATTTTGGAAGAAAAAAATCTCTGCCCTTTTTTCCTCGCCGTAAATTTACGATCCACGTAGAGGAGCGCCATTTTTTCGATAACGGCCTTCTCACGCACCGCCACTCGACGCAAGATAACATTGTTCGCGAACATCATTGTCCTCCAGTACAAACTCCTTCTCGAGACATCTTGAGACGAGATAAAAGAACGGACGGTTCTCGAGTGGTTATTCGAAGGGGAAAAAATCTGTGCGCAAATGACTTTAAATAGCACGAAACCATTTTAAAAAATAAATTTGGAATATAAACCTACAGACAGCAATAACACATTTCAAAGAGTCGTCTACCAGAATGACTTTGAGGTTAGAATGCTAACATTTTACTTAGAAAAATTAAAATTTCAATGAGCTTAAAAATACTACGAGCTGTTTGCCTCCTAAATTCGTTCAACATTCAGGAATGCGCAAAAATTGAGAAACATTACGTATTTTGATGTAGTATGTGAACACATTATTCATTCGAAACGTAAATTAATAAAATCATCATCATCCATAGCACGACAGCCCATAGTGGAACAAGCCTTTCCTTTGGAGAGATTTCCATGCATTCCTCTGAGTGACAAGGGTCGTCCAATTCTTAACCTTTAATAGAGCAAAATCTTTATCAACTGTGTCTATCCATCGCAACCTGAGTCGTCCTCTTCCTCTTTGTCCCCTTGGCTTAGTCAAAACGAGCCTTTTTACAGAGCCTTTTAACCATTCCTTCTAAATAGATGAGCAGCCCAATTTAATCTATTGATCTTAACAGATTTTATATCTGTGTCTTTATAGCCTTTATATATTTCTGCGTTGTACCCATCCTCTCCAACAATCACTTTCCCTAACACCTTCAAGAATAGCCCTTAAAATCTAAATTAATAAAAGGTTAATATAAATATTCATGTACGTTTTTTTTTTTTTTATTCAAGCAAATATTGATCAGCGTATTGGGGCTGTCATTGTTCCACGTGCCAAACAGTACAAAAAACGACATTTCGTAAACAAGTTAGCAACTGAACCGAGGGCGCGCAATGCTACCTGTTGGCAGATCCTTTAATGGGGCGATTTTTGCGAAAAGTGTATGCATCCGTTCTGGAATATTTTTACTTCATTTATTACTCATGTAACACAATAGCATTCAACAAGTTGATTGGTTCGAGGTTCATTTTGAACACTTTTAATTTAAATTTTAAGGGTTTGATAGAAGGAATTTAGGTTAAAAATGGAACATAACAGTTTAGCTCGTATTCATAGGGTCATTCATTTAAAATAAAATGAAATTATGGTTGCATTGACAGTAAGAGATACACAATGGGTTGCCATGAACGTATTCAGCCAATAAGAATTGGAAGACAAGAAGGTCTTCTGCCATCATCGAAGAATATAATCGTGGCCTCCCTGCCAAGTTAGCAGTTTATGCCATTCGTAATAGAAATTGTACAATTAGAGGAAAAAAAAACCCAGGTTTTAAACAACAACGTTTATTTTGTTTTCTCATCAGTAACTCTGATAAATGTAACACTGTAAATCTTACTTGCCATCGCAATTTTATTATTCCGTATAGTTTCACAGACATAAGAATGCGAATTTTTCAGTTTTTACATTTATTCCATTCGTGTCGTTTTGGATCATACGGAATAGCTTGTCCTGATGTCGAAAGCATCAATCATCAATTGAAGGATAGTTTCTCTCAAGAACTGTAATCCAATTTCATCCGGGATCGGACATTCTGGGACTCAGAGGAACGGGTGTTTTAATGTTTATTCGAAGGGCGTATCGAAGGTAGGTCACTCATTCAAAGCCAATCAATTCCAAAGCTTCATTCACATTTCAAGCATTCAGTTGTCTGTCACCTGGCAGCTGCGGTTTCAATTCCACTATGCCCATCCTTGCGAGCAGAAGTGGAGATTCGAGAGTCAAGCCCTTCTGAAATCTGGAATCGGAGGCAGTCGTCTTAAGTCGAATCTATTTGGAGTCGGTTAAGTTCGAATCGAACCGATCTGGAATCAGTTTAAAAATCCTTCTCCCTAATTCTTTTATAGAAATTTTTATTTTCAAGTAATTAATGTTAAAATGAAATGTTCATGAAGCAATCAATTCGCAATACCAAGGGAGGCTTTTCTCAGCAGCGAGTTTCATCAAAGGATCAGCAAAAAAGAAGATCTTACAAGAAACTATTCCGTTATTAAGAACAAATAAGATGACGACATGCATTCCAAACAGAGCATCTTTGCAAGTAAAATGTTCGATTGTCTTTTATGTGACCTCAATTGTTTTATATTGCTTTGTTATCTGGTGATTGAGTGCTGTTACTTTTGTACGATAAACGGATTTTTTGTAAGCCAATTTTGAGTTTTAAGTGGGTGCAAATATGCACCTTAAAGATTGTTAAGGGGGCGGGAGATACATGGATAAGACATATGAGTTCCTTAAAAATTATTGAATTTACTTGACCAAGTCTCATCAGTGCATAAAATTACAGAAGAGAGACAGGAGTCGCACATTTTTTTGGCCAACTCTCCATTCCTGCTTGCAAGCAAGACTCAGTCGTCTTTCGGTCGGTTCTAGATCATTTGATCATAAAAATCGATCCCAGGCCGAGCGACTCTTGAAAGGTGAAAAAAAAAAAACGTTTTCGATTGCTCTGCGTTTCCGACCCAATTGAAACGAATCGATTTTAAGTGTTGTGCACAGTACTCGAAACTTCAACATTCCAGTGTTGACACGGCTTCAGATTATTTTACAGGATAATTTTAAAATATTCATGTCGATCCGGCTGTGCTGTTCGGCTTGCAGTATGAAAACAAAAATTTTTGTAATTTCATTAACCTCATGGACACCCTAAAAAAAAAGTTTTTTGTTTGCTTTTATGTAAATGAGTTTAATTTTTCTTACATCAGTGTTATATAGTGATACTTTGGAGAAGGAGGGGATGAGATTCATAATTAGTAAGGATATTCGTATAACCAGAAATTCATTCATCAAGAAAGGGGTCGGTATCATCACATCCACTTTTTATTTTTTAAAGATATTAGTTACTCGTATTTGCTTTATTCCATATTTCTTTTTCATTTTTAAGTTTCAGCAAGCACACATAAATAAATATATATATATCTAGCCTCTAGCTTGGAGAAAATATTGAAGAGCTATTCAAATTAATGCAAGGTTTGAAATTTTTTGAATTTTTTTTTTTTTTTAAAAATACGAATATGGTACAATACAGGAATCGTTACCGTTATCGTTCCAAGGTTGATGCATAGTTACAATTATAAAAAAAAATCTAAGTTTCTTAAAATTTTTATATGTTTTAAATAGTTAAATATATATTCCTTTGTTTTTAAAAAGAGTTAAATTATTTTTTTAACTGGATGGTTCTTAAAATTAAAAAAAAAAAAAAAAAAAATGTCACATTCTCTCTTACTCACAAAACAGTAATTTTTTTCTAAATTAAAGATAAAAAAAAGTATCAGCTGTCGTGTCCATATGGGTATCAAGTATTTATATATGTATTCTTGTATTCAGGTAAGATTGCTTGTAATCATTGTATAATTCATGTATTGTGATGGTATATTGTACATCTGTTGGAATGGTGTGTATAGGTCTTCTGTTGCATTTGCGAATGTAAATGATATTTTAGTGCAGTGGTTTTAATTTTCAGGGTCTTCATTGACTTCAAAGGTTCAATAACAAAGTATTTTAAGTCCTTTAACTTAATAAACTTTGCTCCTGAAACTTGTCTTTATTAAGACTTGTGCCGTTATCTGTGACTCTTCCGAAAGGAAACAGAAGGCTTTTGGTGGTGGATGGGATGATAAGCACACGTGTTTTGGGAAACGGACGCCCTGCGTAAGTGAAATTGACCTCTGGCTTACCGAAAGGACCAGCCGCCTTTACAATCTGATTGATATCAGCCTCATCCCCCTAATAGAAAAGCCTACAGGCCCTGGGGCGGACGTTAAAAAAATCGGCCAATAATGCATGAATGGTGTGGGAAGACCTGAAAAAGTATTGAAGACAACGCAATCTATCGAGGGGGAAAGAGTCCTCCGGAGCTGGTGGTAAGAGAGCACGATGCTACAGGGAAGGTGGAACGGGGCCTCAATTGTGGTTCCACGTTCAACTTCCGAAGAGCATAGCATTTCACTTCAGTGGGGGACAGGGGACAACAGGAGATGCTTGCATCCGAAAGGTGATCGGACAGCCAGATAGCAGAAGCCTGCCTGCTGCCACGTCCATTGCACGAAAGAGCTAAAACTTCAATCATTATGGTGCCGAAGACAACACTTTGGTCTGCACATGTGAGTGGCCTTCATGTTACACGAACTTTATTTGAAAGCCCACTAGATGAGCCGTTGCGGCCTGGGTTGCTGGAAAAAGGGTTTGGGTTAGATAACGATTGAGCAGCGCTGTTCTGAGATGTTAAGACTCACATTTCTTTTTAATATTGCAGTATTATGTATTCAGATATCTGACGAACGCTTTATAGACGCCACTTGTGCTAACATAATATTACGTGTTTTAAATTGTATATAATAATAAATACATATTAGTCATTTAAAAAACATGACATTTGCATTTGATTTATGTGCATGCTTTCCTGTAGGCTTTCGAACCTGGTAGTTTGTAGGTGGTATGAAGGGATAATGCACATTATGAGTTATATTATTAAATTGTTATTGTTTATTTTCGGTGTTTAATGAGTGTTTTGGGGAGTCAGACGTGCGCATTGTGTCTCGATAAGAGTTGTTATTGATATTATTACAGTTTAAAGCATAAAACGTAAAACAACACCGCATAGCTGCATCGTCGTGGCTGTGGACCTCCTGCAACAATAGTTCTTAGCAGTTTAAGACCAATGGGTAGATGACTCTTCTATTGAACGATTCAGGTTTCTTAACTGAAAGAAGCCGGGTTCGAATCACAAACGAGAGCATCGGAAGCTCCTACGTCTAAGACGGGCCATTTATATCTATTAACCAACCGTCCCTAAAATAAAACTATTGCCTCTTATTTTACACTGAAATTCGGAGCAGCACAAATTCATCGCCCAGATGCAAATGCACTCAAAATTAACAAGTAATATTAAAAAAAAATTTTTTTTGAAATCAATTCCTACTTTTTTTCACTCTATTGCATAAAATCCTTTATAAACGATTTTCATTCATTTTTTAAGTTTATCTGGCGGCCTCTATTGGTAGATAGATAGAAATTAAATCTTAAAAAACCCCTAAAATTAATGAATTAAATTTAATTTCTGAATTAATATTTGAAAAAAACCGCATTCACATCCAGTGTCATCCACTACAAGTTAAAAAGAAATGCATTTGAACTCGATGAAGGAAAAGTATTTTATGAACGATTGCAAATGTGAACACGATATATATAGGGAGAGTGGGAGCAAATAGAAGGAATTGAAAAAAATGAAAGTATGGTCTGAGACAATGACATCTTAGAAACACACACCGGAATCGATAAAACGCAGAGATCTCTTTGTCCCTCTGGAGAAGGATCAGGTGAGCATCCTTTAGAATTTTTTTTTTTTTTATCGTAAACACAAAGAACCAGCAATCCATCCATATCACTTCGAGTGCTGTTTTTCTCGTCAATCAAAGTGACATTCGAATGTGTCACCAGTTATGACAGGCCCGCGCGATGACGTAGAGTTCTTCTTCAGAAAGATAACTGCATCGTTCGTTTGTTTCTATTTCTGAATTCGACACTCCATAATCCTTCATGTTTACTGATATCACTCTTTTTTAATCGATTACTCAAGCTTGTAGAATTATTTGAAGGATTCAATTGGATATTGAAAATTTTTTTTCATTTATCTCAAGTGATGTCCATACATTCTTGTCACGATTTTGGAATATATATATATATTTATGAATAAAGATATGAAATTTATTTTTTACTATATTATATACTATATTTCTATGTTCACTCTGATATTATAGAAATATCCTATTACATTTTCATGTTAAAGACGAAAAGAGCTGTCCTTAAAACATGAGAGTTGACTTTGTTGTTGTAGTGGCGCAGGAAAGCCTACACCAGGTCAATGGAGCCCGTCGCAGGCGACTGGTCCATGGCTCAAGGTAACAGGCAGCTTCACTTTTAGTGAGGAACTACGAGGGCTGGAGATTGACTCAACATCACGACAACGCTCTACGATCCTATTAGACTAGGAACTACTGCTTAAAGGGGATTCGAACCACTACAAACATCCATTACACCGCAGGGACTCGAACCCCGAAACCTGTGGCACCGAAAGCTAGACACTCGACCATTCAGGCCCCTCCACTCTCCCCCCCACCCCTGAATCTTCCAGATTTCTCGCACATGTTTTGGGAGGCCTCTCATACAGAGCCTGGTTTAAAAAGCCCAAATGCTGAGCAATCCATAGCATGACGTCGGGGGGACTTCGGCGGAATGCATTTAAGTGATGTCATCTCAATTCCGGTCCCGTTTCTCATCTTTTTCAAATGGAGTGTAGTAGATTGAGAGATACGACCGCTAAACTTTCCTTGATGGATCTTAATTAATCGGAGATAGTTTAGGTAAAGTGATAGAAAGTCATCCTTGAAAACAGATGTGAAAACATATTTCTGATTGAAATCCGAGATATTTTTTTAATTATTTTTAAGTTTTTTGTTATAAGAAATCCTAAAACCTTTTGTTATAAGAAAACGTAAAAATCCTAAAACCGTTAGCAAAACTACATTTACCGACATTTTTAGATACCAATAACAACAATAATAATTTTTGTCCGCTTTTATTCTTTCAGTTGTCAATCGATCTTTCTTCTGTTGCAATGAGGCGAATAAACCCGAGCCTCATCCGTTGTAACTGCGTGCTCCACCTGGCAAATAACTTTCATGCAACGTTTTTTTTTTTAAATTATTATTATTAGCTTGAGATGAGCTTTTACAATAGTGTTTACACCTTCTGTAGAGATGTATAAAGATATTGTGCGACAGTTCTTCAGGGGGAATCGGATTGTCTTTTAAAACACGAGATGCAAGGTGTGCGTACATTTGTTGGGCGAGTATTTTTTTTACTGTTTTTCCATTTAAACATTATATATATATATATATATATATATATACATATGTTATTATCATCATGATTGGCGCAACAGCCCCATGGTGGGCCAAGGCCACCTACTGGCAGATTTCGAAACATGAGATATCTTCTTTTTTACGGGATAGGGTTGTCAACCCTACACCCAACGCTCTACAGCCATGTTAGACCGGGACCTATAGTTTAAAGTTGATTTCAAACAACTACAAACATCCCTGGCATCATGGACTCGAACCGGAAACCTGTGGTACCGAGCGCTAGCCACTCGGCCATTCAGGTCCCCATATATATCTAATATATAAAATTATCGTGTCACAGTGTTTGTTGCCAAACTCCTCCGAAACGGCTCGACCGATTCTTATGAAAATTTTTGTGCATATTTGGTAGGTATGCGAATCGGTCGTAATCTATTTTTAAACCCCCCTAAGTGATAAGGGGCAACTGGTCCACCCCTAAATATTTTTAAAATTTCTTTGGCAAACCAATGTAGTGGCAACAATACCATTGAGAGGGCGCCAATCTTGCAACCCTGAATTTTCTGCCAATTTCTTTAGGGTTGCAATACTGCAATTAGAGGAATTCGTAGCTTCATTTTTCGAACAATATAATGACTATTTTATTGCTATTTCGATAATTAATTGCAGAATTCTTATTTGCACTAATTTCATCGTTGGAGTAAAAGTTTGTTTCCACCACAGACGAAAGATATACCACAATAAAAGAATGGCGCCGTGTCTCGATGCCTGTACTACATAACCGTAAAATTCTCATGTTCTGAATATTATTGTTTATGTACTACTTTAAATTTTGTGAAAATTATATTGTATGAAATTTATATTATTTCTATGAGAAATAAATCAAATGTATGTAAGTATTACCTGATTTGATTATCAATATTATTTTATTTTCTAAGTTTGAATTTGATTTGGAATAAAATATATTGAATGAAAAGTTGTGAATCAAAACATTGAACTTTTATGCTTAAAGTTTGTCAACATGTGTTGTATTTGATTAAGAATTCTAAAATGAAATGTGATCCACAAGATAATATAATATAGACAATATAATTTTAAAGAAAGATGATGAATTTTCAAGGATTTTTTGAAAAGTGTGAAAATGAAGTAAACTCTGCAATTATTTGATATAATGATAACATTAAAATTTTATAAAAGGTATTATAATAGTTGCAAGTTGAAAATCAAGGACATTTTATTTTAAAAACTTTTGTTATTTGAAAAAAAGAATTTGAGTTATAAATTTGAGTGGTTTGAATATTGTCGAAGAAAAAATTGATAAATGGTACTTTTAAGTTGGAAGTTATTTAAAGAAAACAAAACAAATAAATAAGTGTTTATATTAATAAAAGGAGAATTTAAAGCTCAATAACATTTTTATGTATGTACATTTGTTTTTATTTATATTTAAAAGTTGGTTTTAATTATTTCTTATTTGAATTTTTATGCATTTTGTATTCATTCAAAACATCACAATAAAAATATTTCTGTTTCTAAATGCTGAAACTTCAAGTAAAAGTTTTCTTTAAAGTATGAAAGGAATAGAACATGGAAAATAACCTAAATTCATAAATTATTTTTATTTTTAGTTTTTAAACTAAGAATTTTTGTAAATTTGTAAAAAACAGTTTGTGTCGACAAACTTTAAGCATACAAAAATATATAAATAATTGAGATATAAATTTGAAAACAGTATATTACCTACATAAGGATATTCCCAGCATAAAAATACTTGCAAAGGAAAAACTATTCATGTTTTATTTATTTTTGAATTATAAAATTTTTTTGCAACAATATCACATTTTTGCAATGTTTATCCATATTTTAAAGAATAAATTGTATAAAAGAATAGTTACAGTTGATATTTTTATGTGAAATTCAAAGGTTTTGAATATATTTAATCAAAACACTTGCAAAAGGCTAAATATTTTAAATTCAGGTCATTTCATATTAAAAAGCCTTTGCAAATAGCAGGAAGTTGTAAAAAAAAAGTTTGTCCGAGCAAATTTTCTTTTCAAAAACAAAGCTCAGAAAATATTTACAGCTTTAAGGAAAACAAAACTATATTGTTTAATAAATAAGACTATGAACTTGATAATTCAATGGCATTTTAATATATTTACAACATTTTTAAAGTAATATATATCTAATTAAAAGTTGTTTTTACTTTTTCTCAGGAAGCCAATTCTTATGCTTTTTGTTTTCATGTGAAACACCACATAACACAAGTAATTTTGATCCAAATGCTAAAAACTTTCTATTTATGTTTTTCATAAAAATGTTTACAGGGAATCTCTGAAATGATTATAGCTATAAATATTTTTATTTCAATTGTTAAACTTGGAATTGTGTGCAAATTTTGGAAAAATTTTTGTGTCGACAGCATTTAAACTAGCACAAAATAATAAAAGATATAAATTTACCAGAGGTCTATACACTGTAAAAATGTTAAGTACATACTTGAAATTTAAAAAATATTGAT
>BPLR01013479.1:0-55165 GCA_021605095.1 Caerostris extrusa | reverse complement strand
TTACTGGACCTCTTTTAAATGCAGGGTTGCTAGTGATAAACAAAAATTAATAGTAATAAGAACAACATGGAAAGGATTATAATTAATAAATTTTACTGACCTTTTAAATGAAGTGTTGAAGGGTAAACAAAATTCAGTTATCAAGAAATATACATGAAAGGATTATAATTAATAAATTTACTGGACCTTTAATAAAGGTTAGCATAACGAAATTAGCACAAGAAACAATATGAAATGATTATAATTAATAAATTTTACTGACCTTTAATAAAGTTGCAGCATGGGTGAAATTAGCAATAAAGAAATACATGAGCGATTGAATTAATAAATTTTACTGACCTTTTAATAAAGGTTAGCGTAACGAAATTAGCACAAGAAATACATGAAAGGATTATAATTAATAAATTTTTACTGGACCTTTGTAATAAAGGTTAGCATAACGAAATCAGCACAAGAAATACATGAAAGGATTATAATTAATAAATTTTACTGGACCTTTTAATAAAGGTTAGCATAACTGAAATTAGTACAAGAAATACGTGGAAAGGATTGAGTAATTAATAAATTTTACTGACCTTTAATAAAAGGTTAGCGTGAAATTAGCACAAGCAAATGTTACTGAAAAGGATTATAATTAATAAATTTTACTGGACCTTTTAATAAAGGTTAGCATAATGAAACAGCACAAGAAAATACATGAAAGGATTATAATTAATAAATTTTACTGACCTTTAATAAAGGTTAGCAGATAATGAAATTAGCACAAGAAACACATGAAATGATGTCGCAATTTAATAAATTTTTTACTGTGGACCTTTAATAAAGGTTAGCGTAAACCGAAATTAGCACAAGAAATACATGAAAGATTATAATTAATAGTTTTACTGGACCTTTAATAAAGGTTAGCATAACGAAATTAGCACAAGAAATGGCTGTCATGAAAGGATTATAATTAATAAATTACTGGACCTTAATAGCGGTTAAAGCAACGAAATTAGCACAAGAAATACATGAAATGATTGAGGAATTACTAAATTTTACTGGACCTTTAATAAAGCATAACGAAATTAGCAATCGAGGTAGATAAGGAGAAGTGGAGGTGGGGGAAAAAATAAGTGGAATATAAAAGTAAATGCAATCATATAAAAGTAAATGCAAAAACACACTATGAATATTCATCTTTTTAATAGGCATAATAAAATTAAAACAAATAAGCAAAAAAAAAAAAAAAATCAAACAAGAATGAGCAGTAAAATAGTCTAATGCATACTATTGACGTTTTTATGAACACTAATTGCTCATGCTTTTTATTTTGCTACTTATTGAACAAATGTATTATATGAAATAATAAACTCTTACTTGTGTAGAACATAAAAGAAATATCTGCAAATATTAAACTGACGAAGCAAAAACGAATAAATCTTGTGAAATCAATATCAAATCTAAAAGAAAAAAGACGATAGACTGAGAGGAGGGGAAAAAAAGACGAAAAACTGGGATCTTAGGAATTCTCATCATTATCCGAAGAATTCGGCAATCCATTAAATAATTCGGTTTAATTTGTGTCTTCTAACGTCTAATTGTCCTTTGCAAATGAGGGAGCAGATAAATCAGTGGAAGCTCATTTTTTGACCAGGTCTCCAAAGTGCATTCAAATTGAATCTGAAACGTTTGCCTGAAGACGATCCGGGTTTTTTCCTATCGTATTAGAAGAAGGCATTAGAAGAAGACGACGCAAATTAAAAGATGAACAAAATAATGGAAAAAAAAAGATCCGTTGAAAAGAGAGGACGGCGTCCCAGTAAATATCGGCAATGAGTCATTAGCAATGTCATTACGCCAGATACATGATTCTGGTGTGGAAGCTGAAGATTAACTGATACGGATGGGGGTCGTCTGTTAAAGAAACCAAAAAGAAGATATTCACAAAATTTGTGCTTATAATGTAATATACGAAAATGATCACACATTATTGTGAGGGGAAAAAAAAATTATGTAACTAATGTAGGCCTAGAAATATGTGTTGTTGGTGTTGAGTCATTAATAATGTCATTAAGCCTGATACATGATTCTGGAGTAGAGGTGAAGATTAAGTAACGTAAAAGGGGTCATCTGCTTAAAAATTGGAGAAAATGTTCTGAGAATTTGTTTAGAACAGAAATTTATGAATGGGATTTCAATTTAGAAGGAAAAAAATCGAAATTATGCATTTGATACAGGTATAGTTTCTTGATCTTAAAACAAGTACATCCAAAATATAATAACAATTATAAATTCCAAAAATAAAAACACATGCTGATATGCTGTCTGCAGTTAGTTATTAACAGCATTATTATACCAAATGCACAAAAATACGTGAATGTGGATCACAATTATTGAAAAAAATTGAAAAAAATTGAGAGTAATACAAATATAGAGTATGTGTTTTTTTTTAATGCCGAATTTTTTGACTAAAATGAAAACAAAGAAATACAGTTAATGTATACTTTTGTAATTTATTTGAAATTAACAAGTTTACTTTTAATCGGTTTTACAACGAAGGTATTTAATAAATTCACAGGAAAACAACCGCAAATATCCTGAGAAATTTTGTCTCTAATGCAAGTTTGAAAATACTGATAACTTTTGCATGCTGCTTTCAATCAACTAATCTATGATTAAAAATATAAGAAGTATGACATGAAGAAGGATTTTAATATTGCTTGTTTTTAAATGGAAAAAAAAAAAAAACCGTTTTCTATTGCTTTAACTGATTAATAAAAAAAAAAAATTCTTTTAAAAATTTATTGTTAAATTAAGAAGTAAATGAATTATAAATCCTATGAATAATAAATGCCTTAAATATAAAAAATAAATATTAATAATAAATACTTTAAATCGTTGTAAATTTTTCATCTCATTTTGTTAAATAATGCAAACTAAACAATATTTATCTCTCAGAAATCATAAAAAATACATGAAAAAAAAAAAAAAGAAAAAAATAGGAAAGTATTTAATCTAAGAAATTTGTAAGAAAACTTTTTAAATCGCAAACGCACTAATTTCTATAAAGATGAGGTTTAAGAAATCTAATGAGAAATGTAATATATATATATATATATATATAGCCACTCCACAATTATTGTAACCTAAACACAGAAACTGGGGTCTGATGGCCGAGTGATTGGCATTCCGTGCTATAGTTTTCGGGTTCGAGTCCCAGCTGTGCCATGGATGTTTGTAGTAATTCGAAACACACACTTTAATCGTAGGTCCAGGTCTAATATGACTGTTGAGCGTCGGACTGACATCCCTACACCTTAAAAGAAACCATCTCCCGTCATGAAACCTGCCAATAGGCAGATGGCCTTGGCCCATCATGGAGCTGTTGAAGAAACACTAACTACCGCAAAAAAAATGGGTTTTATTATTATTTTTTATGAAAACGTATGGCGAAAATTGTTTTTTATTCTTGCTGAATACGAGAATGATGTTTCGTAAAAGTATACAGATGTTGCAAAATTACAACAGATGTAACGAAATAGTAAACGATGGTACAACTTAAACAATCATAGAACACATGGTGAAAAAAAGAAGGATTAAAAGACATTGTACCTCCAATGTGTTAAGAACAGGTTGCTGGTTACAAATGGTATTATTATATGCTACAGGGGAAGAAAAAATCAATTCAGTTGCAAATGTAGGGGGTGGTGGTATAAGGCAGGTGCATCCTTATACACGTGCACGTGTCCTATTGTGGAGAGAACAATTCTACGGTGTGCGGAACCCTTTTTGGAAAAGAGGAAAAAAAAGAAAAAGGAATTGGGTACTGAATATATCTGTTGCATGTATGCATTCATCTCTCATTCAACGAGTAGATTAAAAATAGGTTCATCTGTTCGGGCAATGGGAGGAATAGTATAATTTTTTTTCGAGAGAGAGAGATTGTCGATCTCTATTTGAATGAAAAGTAAATAAAATGCAAAGGGTTAACACTATGCAGGTGATTGCACCCCATTGAAAAAAAAAGAATTGCCGTGCAAATTGGAAGTATTGGTAAAAAAAGAAGAGGGAAGTGGTAAAGCCATATGTTGATTTACAAGGAGAAATAAATATTTTAATTCAGATGTTAAGTCTAATTCTATACTGTACTGCTTTAAGCATTTGAATTAATATTTATTATAATGAATATAAATTCTATATATATCTAACTATGTATTAAATAATTATTAAAGATGTAAATGAGAAAGATGAATGCAAAACGATGCGTTTCGAATTAATCATCTGCTCTATTTTTGTAAGCTCGCCACGTTCACCTACCAGCAGTTGCTTACTAAAACCTATTATCAGTCATAACTTTCATTTTGTGTGTTTATCTTTTAAATAATGTTATAATTTGTAACACAACAAGTAAAACGTGTAAGAATAGGCTTTTTTTTTTTTTTTTTTAAATTTTCTTCTCTTCTTTTCTTTACGCTTGCACTGACCTCTCATCTTAAATCAAGGTCCCCCTACCCCCACCAAATATATCTGAGGCTATTATGATTAATTATTCTTTATCATTTCATTGAATCCTCCTAGCATCGCACATTTTGGGAATCAAAGTTTAGGCATTATTGGCTTATTTTTCTATGCGGTTAATAGAATGGCAAAAATGCAAATTTAATCATTATTTAGCATTTTATAAAATTCTTCATTGGCGCAATAATCCCATAGGTAGCTAAGACCGTCTGCCTGCTGGCTGATTTCGAGACAGGGGATGTTTTCTTTTTACGGGGTAGAGTTGCCAGTCCCACGCCTAACAGTGTTAGGCTGAGACCTACAGTTTAAAATGGATTCCGAACCACTACAAACATCCACGTCACCGCCTGGATTCAGACCCGAAACCTGAGGTACAGAGAGCCAGAGAGCTAGTTACTTGGCAATCAGACCCCATTATATAAAATTAAAGGAATGAATTATAAAATATTTTCTGGAGTTTGATAACGGATTTTAATTTTTTTTATTGTTATTCTATTTATTTACTTTCACACGTTCTTAATAACATTATTTCATTTTATATGCCATAATTTGTGATATAGTAAAACATTTCAATTAATTATATACCAAATATTTCCTTCCTACCAATCCTTTTATTAAATAACTCCTAGACCAGGGATGGCCAACCCAAAGGATCTTGCGGGACACTTTGGAAATGCAACACAACTCTGTGGGCCGCATATAAAATTATATATCCCCTATATTAGATTTAAACCTATTATAAATATTTTTGGAGTGAAAAATTGAAACAATAAAGAGTTATTATTATTGTGTTTACTATTATTCTAACATGTAAACATAGATACTATAATAATAATGATACTAAACACATATTGTAAAGAAATATATAAAACTAAAAATGAAATATAAAAATATATAAATAGAAATGAAATAAAACAAAATTAAATTCATTAAAGAATATTTATTTTACCAGTGCGATATTTGTTTGTACAAGAATATTATTTTAAAATCAAAGTTAATTTTTTCTCCTAATTTCGAGAGTTAATTTTTCAATATATGAATTTTCACTACTTTGACCATTATAAATAAATATATTTTGTAAAAGTGTGTTAAATCTCACGGGCCGGAAAAATATTCAAGTGGGCCGCGGGTTGACAAACTCTGATATAGACATTAATAGAAAATCGATACCTGCAACGAAACGAAATGCAATTCATACCCGATCCCTCAGTCGCAGTTAATACCACGGTGTGTCAAGCTGCTGAGTGGTTGATGATTGTTTCTTACGTTTGACTGAAGCCGCCGTGGATGCAAACCTCATTCCTGGCATGCTTTTTCATCACTATGCGTTTCGGCGTCAGGATAGACCTGTAAAAAAAAAAAGTTTGTGTAAATATGTCAAGATGCAATAAAGTTCCCTTCCTCTCTGCCATTAGAAGTTGCATAATTAAGATTCGTTGGTCAAATTTAGGTAGACGTTATTTACTTTTCACTTGATGATGTTTGATGTTTTATTGACATTTGAATAAGACAGGAGAGAGGCGAATTAAACAGAAAGAAGGGAACATAAATTATGTTACAAGTCGAATTGCTTTAATTATAAAATCAAATAAAGAAAGTGGTTTTAAGAAATGGACAATTAAATTTTTTATTGATAAAGTGTTAAATGTCTATAGAATAACATTGTTGATGCAGTAAAGTTTCAAGAGAAATAAAAAAAAAAACCCTATTATTTATTTATCTTGTCAGGTTTATCAATCACGAATTTAAAAAAAAACATTCCCTCGGAAAGCGGTTTGTTTTGTTTAGGCTCTTGTTGAAAATGAGTGTCATTTAGTTATGCGCTTTGAAAAGAACATCTGTAGATGCTAGAATAGGAGCACGTGCATTGGACAACTACATAAACAAAAATTTTACCATTTGTTTATTTTTAATAAAAAATATCAATTATTTCCCGCCAAAAATTATAGTTCATTGTTATCTTTGATTTTTATTTTCACCAAATCTCTAAAGGAAACATTTGTTATTTCGAAGTCTTCATTTTATTTAAGGTCACAGTTATCGAAGAACATTGACTGCAAAACTGCCACAAACTTCTATTTTTAGAATATAGGTGGCTTTTGGTTCTAATGCACATAAGATATTAAAACCAGTAAAGAAATAAAAAATTTAAATTGACGAAATAAAAGAACTTTCTTTCCTAAAAATTTCAGTGCCTTCCGGAAATACAAAACGAAGGAGACACTTGCATAACTTTTATACGTGTATTTTAACTAATATTTGGACTTTGGCAAGATCTGATGTCCATTTGGGTATATGTAAGCGGAAGATTTTAACGGCTATTCTTTGGAGGTGTTAGGGAAAGTGATTGTTGGTACAACGCAGAAATTTATAAATGCTATAAAGACCCAGATATTATAAAATTGATGAAGATCAATAGATTAAAGTGGGCTGCTCATGTATTTAGAGTGAATACATGAGCCCTGTAAAAAGGCTCGCTTTTGGCAAAGCCACAGGGACAAAGAGGAAGAGGACGACCCAAGTTGCGATGGATAGACGCAGTTGAAAAGATTTTGCTGTACTAAAGGTTAAGAATTGGAGGACCCTTGTCACTCAGAAGGATGTGTGGAAAATCTCTTGAAAGGAAAGCCGTGGCCCATCCAGAGCTGTCATGCTAGGGATGATGATGACAATGATTTTAAATAATAATATTAGAAAATAAGATCATTCATGATCTATTCATAGATGCATAGCATACTGTTAAGAGACTGCCATGAAATATTTATACAATTAAGTAAACAATTATTAAAATAAGAAATATTTTTTTCATTAAAAATAATTTTTAAACTGCGTATCTATCTATCTATCTATAATACATATCTGAATCATACATTCTTAATACTTCTATAAAATTTGAAAGCATTTTAGTGGCATTTTATGGCAGACGGTCATGGTCCAACATTGACTGTAGAGTGTCAATGAAGAAGAAAAAAAAGATATTTAATTTTATTCTCAATTTAAATTAAACATATACAGAAAAATGAAATATATACAAAAAAAAAAAAAAAAAAAAAAAAAAAAATGAAATATATACAGAATTTCATTTTTAGATTTCAATAAACTTTTAATTACAAGTTATTAATGAAAAAATCAATTGAATTACACTTCGCGTTTATGGTATCTTTATAAAATTGATGCGCATGGATTTTTGTTTATGTGTATCAATACTCAGAAGAACCAGAAGGTCCTCATTTGCATGTTAAATTGCATTATATTTTTATGTCTCAATCACTGTATAGCGTAGCATAATTCGTTTAAGCACCTAAGATGATGGCTTAAGTTATAAAATCTTTTATTACTTGACAACATTTAAGATTTTATTGTTCGTTCTTGGGCTTGCTAGGCTAATCTTTGTAGATGATCCGATTATGTTTACATTTTATGTCACACCTTGTGGATGCATCGTACATCTCAATCCAAACGATTCTAAAAAAACCCTTAGATTCAAAAAGAGATGATTTATAATCACATCAAGTCAAGATTAAAAACCTAACATGTTACGTTAGGAAATAACCACTGATGATAATCCTATCAAATGCCATCGTAGATCCTCATCTGAAGGCTAAAATTTTATTATGTTGTTGATATAAGAGGCAATACTTTTTTTCTATATCACTTGGTCCATGTATTCCTTTTGATCAAAAAATGAGGAAGGGGGTGAGAAAAATCGGAACATCTAAGCATGAAGAAGAGAGGGCCGTTTTTTTTTTTTTTTTTAGAGGGAGCGAACTCTCCTCTTTGTTCCGTCACCTGTTAGTGAAAGGGTCTTTGAACCCCCTAAGGCCACTCCCTGCGTATTTGTAGGTTCTTTCTTACAAGCACCTATTTTTGTGTCCAGCCCTACCCAGGTGCTTATGACAGTGCCCAAGTCATATTTGGTAAAAGGTTCAAGGTTAGGCCATGAATGACTTGAGTTTAAGATTTATAAGCATGCAAAGCAGAATATATTTGGTGGAGTTTTATAGTCCCCCCCTTCCCCACACACTTGCCCACTACTCATTCTTCTGGAAGGTTTTTGCAACCAACAAAAGAGTTTTAACAGCATTTTACTGTAGGCTAAATGGTTCTGCCCTCTTCGGCATTTATTATTATTGTTATATTTTTATTTTTTTATGTTCTTGGTGAATCATTCCCCCATTCCAGGAGTGGTGGTGGAATTCGACTATTCAGATAGATAATCGGATGTTTGAATTGACTGAATTGAATGGGTAAGAAAGAACGGGTAGGTCTTCAGAAGAATTCCGAATGACACTTTCGTGTAAATAAGCTCCCATGGCTTTCTGACTTTTTGCCGCCATACAGGCATGCACAGACAGTGGCCGTTCATTGATTTACTGGGGACCGATCTTGCAGGAACTTTATTTTAACTTGAGAGAGTTATATGGAAGGCAATTCATTTCAATTCCAACAAAATCAGAGAATTGTCTCCGTTTCCCAAAGTACAAACAATTCTTGAGGTTTGGTTTGGTTTGCCGCTCTATGGTTATTTTTTGCATACCTTAGGCTAATTAGACACTATATATAACACTAATAAACATCCATGCCACATACAGGATTCGAATCTGAAGCCTGTGGTACCACAGGCTAGAGCTCTAGCTAATTGGCCATCAGGTCGCCAATTCTTGAGGAGTTCAATGCCAACTTCAAAATTGTTGAAAAAAATTGGTAACTTAAACTTCCGCCATCATTTTTTTTTTTTATTTTATTTTTAAAGGGTAAAGCAACTAATATTTTTTTTTTTTTTTTTTTTGAATCAATATATTGTGAGGCCCGATGGCCTAATGACTAGCGCTCGTTGCCACCGATTTTGGGTTCGAGTCCCGACGATGTTATAGATGTTTGTAGTGGTTCGGAATCCACTTTAAACCGTAGGTCTCGGTCTAATATGACTGTACTAGAGCGTTGGGAGTAGAACTGATAATTCTACCACATAAAAAGAAAACATCTCCTGCCTTGAAATATGCCAGTAGGCAGACGGCTTTGGCCCACTACGGGAGTTGCACCAATGAAGAGGAAGAATCAATTATAGTGACAAGAAAATAATAAGAACCTGCAAAATATATTTAGTGAAGTAATTAACATTTAATTGAATAGAAGTTTAGCATATATATATATATACACTCATGTCCATAAATTAAGGATAATGAAGTTCAGGCAAAGAAAGAGGCAGAAGCAAAAAAAATTTGACTTATTTGTAAAGTCTATTTATTAAACAAATGGTAAAGAGCAAAAAAGATGCTATATGTTTGACATAATTAATAAAAATTGCGATTTTTACTCCCTGAGCAAATTTCAAAAAGAACCTATTTACAAAAAACAGTATAACATGGTTAGTATGATGGTTAATATGGAGTATGTTTCCCGGACGATGCAATACAGGCCTTACAACGAATAGGCATGCTGAGTATCAAATTATCAATCTGATCTTGGAGAATATTACACCACTCATCAAGCAATGCCCTCCGAAGTTCCGGTTGACAGGTGGGAGGGGGTTGACGGGCTGCAATTCGTCGACCAAGCATATCCCACACATGCTCTATTGGATTCAAGTCCGGTGAGTATGCTGGCCAATCCTTACGGGTGATATCCTCCAATTGAAGGCATTCGTCTACAATGTTTGCACGGTGAGGACGGGCGCTGTCTTCCATAAACAGAAATTCAGCACCCATGGCGCCCCGAAACAAACGTACATGTTGTTCCAGAATGACATCCCGATAGATGTGGCCTGTCATCGTTACACTCTGAACATGCAGGTCAGTTCTGGAACCAAGAATAATTCCTCCCCAAACGAGTCATCCTGCACCACCGTAACGGTGTCGTTCAATGGGGTTCTCTTGGTGGTAACGGGTACCTGGCGCTCTCCATAGGAAAGTCCGGCGAGAATCAGACTGCAAACTAAACCTGGACTCGTCGGAAAACATCACACCAGACCACTGTTGCGGTGTCCACAATGCATGCTCTACTCCAGGTTAATCGCAGGCGACAGTGAGTTGCGGTAAGTGGAACACATCTGACAGGCCTACGAGCATATAGACCAATGTGCGCTAAGCGTCTGTACACGGTCTGCCTTGAAACTGTCGTACCGGTAGCTGAAGAGAGCTGACGAAACAGGTCTGATGCTGTGCTTCGTCTGTTTCTTTTGGCAGTAACTGCTAAATACCGGTCCTCATTCGGCGTTGTAACTCGGGGGCGACCTGTGCTGTAACATCTACTCACATTACCATCATCTTGGAATCGTTGCCAAAGCCTGGAGATGACACTCTGGGCGATTCCAAGTTCCACGGATACTTCCAGCTGGGTACGTCCACATTCCAGTCGTCCGATAATTCTACCATGTAAAAAAAAATCCTCCAAATGCTTCCTTTGTGCCATAACTATGCGGTTATTGCACTGAAAGGCTTTTTAAAGAGCTTGTGAACAATTTTACTTCTTTGCCACCATTCCTTATATACCCTCTCTTACACTCTCGTCATTGTGACGTATTATCAGCGCCATCGGGTGGTTTCCAGTAATTTGCATATTCTTCTTGATGTGTGTGATAATTCTACAGGTGAAATTTTTATTTTAGAGTTCAATTTCTGTGTGATTCTGAATTATCCTTAATTTATGGATATGAGTGTATATATATTTATTTATTGTGAACTATGAAAATCAAAAACCAAACAATACTATTATGAGATCTACAAATATACGTGCCAATTTAATTTTTTCTTACTTTCCATTAGTTTTATTTGAAACAATACATTAAAATAAAAATAAAATAAATAATCAGAGAATAAAAAACTTTCATAATAAATTTTTTTCTACCTTCTCTCCATAAATCACAGTGACGCTGAGTGACCTTTGATCTGAAAAATATGCTATTCTATAGTAATAAAAACCACTGGGGTAAAGTAATGATTTAAGAAGTGTTGAATTTGTAAGCTTATTTTCGATCAATGGGCATTTTTATATTTTAATTAGATTTTATAATAATAAACAAATAATAATAAATAGTAAATTAATCAGTCGTTGAATGTAAACAATTAAGAAAAATGCATAATTCTTTTTAAAATTATATTAAATTACTTGTTCATTATAATCGAATAAATATTTTCTAATGATATTTTCTCACAAAACGCTTTGATTGAATAAATAAATAGCATAAGATTGTTATTAGAATATTCTTCACCAAAACGAATTTTTTGATTGAAAGAAACAATATTTAACTCATAATATGGAATTAATGTGTTTTTACTTTTTTTATGATTAAATATTTTTTAAAAAATACAATAAGTCATCTTTGCTACTCGATGCTATACATTTTTTTTAAATCTATTCTTATGATGAGTTTCATAATCACAAAATTTAAATGTGCCTGAAAAATGTAAAATTATCATACTTTTCTTTGCAAAGAGTATGATAATTTTTTAAAACATTTAGATAATAATTGCTAATTTTTACTTATAAATAAAGAAAGTGTTTTATGAATTCTACGAATGGTAACTATGAAAATTTAAACTGTAAAAAAAAATAATAATAATAAAATAAACAAATATAACAGTTAAAAGAAAAGACTTTTTTTATAGATCAATGCAGTAATGAAAAAAAAGGTTATTATTTAATTTCTATCTAAACGTCAAACGTCTCGCCGCACTTGAGGTACTTTCTACAATTATAGAGCCACTGTATAGCAGGATAGAATACAGTAAAAAGAAAAGCTTTATTCATCGTAGCACGTAATAAAAATGCGCTTCGTAGTAAGCAATAAAAAATTTGCTGTTTACAATAATACACAATAAAAATTTGTAATTTACAACAGTCCACCATAAAAATTTGTGGTTTGTAATAATACACAATAAAAAAAAATAGCTGTCGTTAATGTTTTAAAATAATCAACCAAGAAAAAGAAAGTTTAAAAATATTTATTTATTAGCTTTATTGAATATTGATTAGTTATAATTTCGGTTATCTTATTAAAGAAAATAGTTACATTGAAGTTTAACAATAATATAAATCGTATCAAATAATAATAATTATTTGAACTGAAAAATCTATGGATAGTTGATACATGTTTTACATACTTTATATTTTTTCTGACTTAGTAGTTAGTACACAATAAAAAAATCGATACTGTTAATATTTTAAAATAATCAACCAAGAAAAAGAAAATCTTGAAAAATTATTTATTTATTATCTTTATTGAGCATTGATTAGTTATAACTTCGATTATCTTATCAAAGATAATAGTTACATTGAAGCTTAACAATAATATAAGTCGTACCAAATAATAATAATAATTATTTGATCTATGAGCAGTTGATGCGTCTTTTACATATTTATGAATTCAATCTCACAAATTCTCACAAAACCATATAATTTACAGAAGAAACAACCCTTCATTAGAAACGTCCTCCCCTTGATCAGAAAATAGTATTAACATTACATATCGAGCAATTTATCTTAATTTACCATTCCAACTTCGATTTACGGTGTCAATCAGCGAACTGCCCCGAGGACACATATGTCATTTTATCATTAAAATTGTTAATTCGACATCAAAGGCTGTTCATTTGTGATTTCATCCATCTATTTGAAGCCGAGAATTCTTCTTCCAACAGACCAATATCAAAGTTAACAGCATTTTTCTGCTGACAGTCGTCGAGGCAGTAATTTATTCTTTTGATTACTTTATAATGCTTACAATGATATGGCCTTTGGCAAGAAATTCTTCCGTGATCAATAAGGAATGTGAAGAGAAGTTTGAACTTTGGTACCTTCAGAACCGAAAATAAAAAAGTTTCTACGTTCGGCTTATAATTATTTCATCTTTAGATTAATTATCACCCTGTTTGGATGTTTTTTAGCGAGATGGAGTTATGAGTGATGGACATAATTTTATTAAGACATATTTCTTAGGAAAGTGATACGATTAAATAAGTGGTTGCAATGGTGTGGCTGATAGCACGTTGGGTCGGAGGAATTTGAGATTTATTGGTTCAAAATTCGACAAGGGAAGCCGAAAGGAAAGTTCCAAAGTCCTTTTCGTTCCAGTTCCAACGCTCCAGCAAGTTCCTGAGGGTGAGTGCAATATATCTATAAGACAGGATGCCCTGCCGTTGGAATATATCTATAAGAGAGAATGTCCTGCCATTAGGCTCTAATAGGAGGAACCACCAGATGCCATAATTAAAGGTATTCACTCCAAATTGTGCCATTGATCGATCTTTTACCCTGCATCCAAATTGCAGTACTGCGTAGCAGACCACAAAATGTGCACCATGAGAAACAATTAATCTGCTGTTCTAGTGGCAATTGGTTATAGGCTAAAATGCCCGGCATTTGAGTTTGCTTATTTATTGCAACTAATGTTTATTAGTTATTTAGTTGAATTTTAAACTACACAAAAACAAATGCAATCATCTGCGGATTTTAAAATTATGTATTTTCTTTAAAAAATTATAAATTTTTTTCAGCTAATTACTTACTTAGCATATACGGGTTTGGATTGGTTTGTCGCTCTACGGTCATTTTGTGCACTCGAGGGCTAAACAAACCGGGACCTACAAGTTAAGGTAGATTCCGACTCACTCATAAACATCCATGCCACTGCCAGAATTCGAACCTGAAGTACCAAAGGCCAGAGAACTAGCCACTTGGCCATCAGGCCACTAGCATATACGGGACAAAAGTAAGTCATAGTGAATTAATGAATTATTATCTAACACTAAAGGAAAAGTCTGGGGAGACAATCGTGGATGACTGAAAAAAATGTAATGGAAAAACTAGCAAAGAGACTGTTGCCAATTTTAGATTACGAACTGGACACGACTGCCTGGCCGAACATCTGGCTAAAATAGGGGTTGTGAACACTGATATATGTGTTTTATGCAAGGCTGTGAAAATGAATAAGGCCCGTCTACTTGTTAGCTCGGGGCTGGATTAACTACTACAACAGAATGGTGATTTGTGTGTGGAGGGCCAGAGAACATGTCTTGATCACATGGATTTTTATTAAGAGCTTCTAGCTTTTTAAAGTTTTATCCTTAGAACATTTAACATTTTTTTAAAACTGTTTTTAAGACCTTTTAGTTGTTTTTGTTAAGAATGTCTGGTCTTTTCCCTTTGTAATTTTGATTTGTTTATATGTTCTTTTTGTTTCTACGGTAAGTGGTCAAATTTGTATGGGTTGAGTTCTAATGAAGCATAAATAACAACAACACTTACATAGCATATTAATATACACTATACAATATTTACATTATTATTTAAAGTCAGTATAAAATATATCAATAGTTTCAAATGAATAAGATTGAAGGATCTGTTAGTGGATACATCATTTAGATGAGGGATATTTAACGATTCAGATTTGTTATGGATGTAGGCCAACAGGAGAATCGTAAATAATTTCTTTAAAATATCGAGATTTTTATGAGCTTTTTGGATTTATTTTTGAGATTCAAAATTAAAAAATATTACTTAAAAATATTTCACAATAGTAATATTTTATTTAAATACCAAACCGTTTTGTTTTTATTTTTACATTTATTTTTCTTTTCGGTCAATGAATCTTCTTGACCTGCTTGATAATTCTAAAATAAAAAAAAATGTACAGAAAGTAAAAACTCCGTGCAAAGAGAAACCAAAGATTATTACGCTGCAATAGTTTTAGTTATTTGATTTAGGATTCATACCCTCAGTAATATGTTATTTTTTTCTTTTTATTTAATAACAGTTGTTAAATCAGCAGATTTTATGTGATTCTGTTTTTCCCTCTACATTAAATTCCGAAACAGTTTATAAAAAATGATTTTTTTAATGATGCCGAAGAAAACTAATAGAGCGATCGATACCCCCTGATTTATATATTTATAAATTGAATCTTAAGAATTTGCTGAAAAATCGGGTTAACCATTAAATAATGTAAGTCTTATTTTATATATCCAGTCACTACAATCATATCCAGTTAAATCAACAAAATGATAAATAAAGAATTATTTTCTCTTATTTCTAGTTATGTAAACATTAAAAATTCCGTTAAAAGATTCTTTTTTCAAAAAAAAAAAAAAAAAAAAAAAAAAGTACTCGATCTATCCGGAAAAGAGAGGCTACTGTACAAAAAGAAATAGCACATTTTAACTAATTGTTTGCATAAATATAAATTATATTTAAAATCGATAAAATGCTAAACATTATTTTAAAAATCACTTTAAATGGTCAATTAATATTCAAATGTAAAAAGACATAACTACAAATATAAAAAGAATTATTGCCGTGACCAGGATTCGAACCTGGGTTATTGCGGCCACAACGCAATGTACTAACCACTATACGATCACGGCTACAATAAAGAAAGGGAATTGATCTGTTATCTGAACAAAAACTTCTCTGCTCCAGTTTAAATAGAGGAAAAGGAGTGTCATTTAGGCGTGACTAAGTGTTGTCAGAAATAAGGAAAATTTCGACAATTTTTGCTGGTACGATATTAAAAGTTGTTTTTTTTTCTAGAAATAAAATGTATTAGCTCTTATAAGTCAGCTGTAAAAATATTTGTAACAATGCTCTTTTTTCAGAAGGAACATTTTCCTCTCATTTTCTTAAGAAGTCAAAAATCTTTCGCAACCCAAACCTTTTTTTCTCCCATTAAATGAATGATAATGACATTTTCTTTTTTATTTTTGTATTACTAATAGTTGAGTAGTGGGGTTTTTTAATCATTTTCTATTCTAATTTGTGTTGTCATAATGTGGATGGAGTGTAGAGGCTTTCTTTTAAAATACTCTGCATTTATTTCTATATACGCTAAATTTATACATATTATATACGTACGCAATACAAATTGATAAATTATTTTTATACAAGCTAAAATTAAATATTTATGCATTTAAATATTGCTAAATTTGCTTCATTTCTGCCGCTGTAAAAGCGGCTGATCTTAGGTCAATTCTTCCTGCATTTGAAAGTAATAATATATCTATATAATATGTTATATATATATATATATATATATATATATATATATATAGAGAGAGAGAGAGAGAGAGAGATAAGTTAATTCTTTGTCAAAATAATATCTTACCTGAAATAAAAAACAAAATTGTGTTTGCCAGTAAAGGCCTTTTTGGGTTAAGAAATCTGTTTAAATCACAGTTCATAAGCAGAAAAACTAAATTCCTGTTATATATAAACTCTCAATAGACCTGTTTTGGTCTATGGCTCTGAAAAAACAGGGGATTTTGGCAAGTTCTGATGAGGCCCATTTGGGTATATTTGAGAGGAGGATTTTAAGGGCTATTCTTGGAGTTGTTAGGGAAAGTGATTGTTGGAGAAGACTGTACACAACGCAGAAATTTATAAATGCTATAAAAACCCAGATATTACAAAATTTATAAAGATCAATAAATTAAACTGAGCTGCTCATGTATTTAGAGTGAATGATTAATGCAAAAATGTAATGCCCTGTAAAATGCTCGTTTTGGTAAAGTCACAGGGACAAAGTGGAAGAGGACGACTCAGGTTGAGATGGATAGACACAGTTGAAAAAGATTTTGCTGTATTAGAGGTTAAGAATTGGAGGCACCTTGTCACCTAGAGGAATGCATGGAAATTTCTTCCACTTCTCTTCCAGGGTGGGTCAAGGCTTTCAAAAGAAAGTCTTGACCCACTCTGGCCAACCAATGATGTTGATGAAATTAATTCTTAATTTTAATTGCATGTGAAAACCGAACAAGATACTGTATACTATAATAAAATTCTTTACCTTGAATTAGTCCATTCCTTTCGTACCATAATATATGACATTGATTCTAAGCTTTATATTTCCTTTTTGTCTAACTAAAATACCTTCGCTTTGGTGAATAACAGTAAAAACAGTATCTAAAATTAAAAAAAAAAAAACAAATTAGTTTAAATAGCCTTTTTTTTTTTTTTTTTTTTTTTTTTTTTTTTTTTTTTGCAAATCACTGTATGTTATATAATCCAATGATAACAAAACTGCTGCCCTCAAAAGATTTATTTTTATAAAAATAAAAAATATATAAAAAAAACAATTAATGTTTTTCTATCTCTGAAAAAACATTATAGGACCAGGTGTCTCAAATAATAGATAATCAAACTGTGTCTTTCGCACAGAACAGGTGTTAATTTCTGATGAAGAAGCACCATATATACAGCGAATCCCTTATCTCGTCCTTTTCCCCCTTGTTAAATAATAATTAACTCTCTGGGACAATTCACTTTACGGGTGAATCACAGCTGTGTTCAGTATGGGCCCTCTGAACGCTTTTGGTTTCCGTAAGTGTTCTCCAAATGCATTCTCTTTTAAAAGTATCCATACATATATATATATTTTTAAAATTATGTTCATTTTTTAATGATGATCATCAAAGTAGAAAAATAATTTATTTTCTTGAAACATATTTCATACTCAGCTTCATGAATTCTTTATTGAGATATTAAAGATTAATTTTTTTTTTTTTATCAGAAAATTTTACGTTCAATTTTTGACCTGTATCATTCATACAAGTACAAAATTAAGCCTTAGGATTTGGAAAAAAAGATAAATTTATTTTGTTAATTTTAAACAAATAAATTGAATTGTACAGCATTGTACATTTTGATATTGTATACCTCTCCAACATATTACGGATAAAATTATTCGTTTCGGAAAGAACGAGATTATTAGAACTTATCTTTACACGAGCTGGTGTTCCTTTTACATTAGCACTTGCTCCATGGCGCTCTTTTATTTAAAAAAAAAAAAAAAAAAATCTCACGAACAGAAGTATTTTTGTCTTTAAATTTTACCTCAATTAGAAATTAATGTATAATCAGAGAAATTTTTAATTTGAAGTTTTTATCAATTAAAAGCTGCCATTTTGTAATTCCGAATTTTTGCCTTTTAAAAATTTTAATAACATTTGAATTAGATCGATTATAATCAAGCTTTTTCTTTGTTTATGACAAGCACGATTTAATGTCAGTATTGAATTAACATTCATTGTGACTAAATAATTATCTAAGAAAATATTTCATTTTTATTTTCGTTAAAAAAAAAATCATTGTAAGCATAATATCAGGAGGACTAATATAAGCTAGAATATTAATTAATAATGAATTGCATTGCAATTACCAAAACATACTGGTGTATTAATATTAAATGTACAATAGCAGACTTTTTATTTATTAGTTATTAATTCACATCTATTTTTAATTAAAATTTATAAATGTTACTTCATTTATACAATAATAATAAATTATTGATTCAAAAATAAAAGCTTCTCAATTCACCATAAACCAAATTGAAAATGTATTTTATTTTATAAAACACTTGTAATTTAATTGTAATAATTTGTATTACATCTTAAACATAAAAAATTTCCGCAGTTTGTTTTATGAAAGAGTTGAATTTATGTTATTCAAACATTTCTGTTTTTAAATAAAAACAGATTTTATTGGGGAAAAAAAAAATAGCTCTTTTCAGTTAAGTTATGGATATATTATTTGTATGTAAGTTTAGTTATTATATTTCCACACTTGGTACTAGGTTCTTGCTCAAAGCCGATTGTTAATAATTGTTGTTTAATTTGTTAATAATTGTGAAATGTCCTTTATTATTTTCAGTTGTGGTCCTGTCGGCTTTGCAGTTTGTTTCTGCTTTTCCCACGCAAGAAAAGGATTATGTAATGTGTAAGTATGCTTTATTGTATTGAAAATATTTCAATCCATGTTCTTGGCGTTATATTAAATTATCTAAAATGCCAAGAAAGAAAAACAACAATTATAATCAAAATTAAAATTTCTAGGATAATAAATTTATGTGTCTATTTATTTTTTTGGTTACCAGAAGTGAGTTGTCCTGCTTGACCGAAAAACCTGTCATTTTAAATATTTAAATTTTAATTTTTTACGAAGCACTACTACAATATTTAAAGACAATATATATATAATTTTTTATAATTTAATAAGTAATTTAAATTATTATTTAATAATTTATTTTATAATTTTATAAATTTTTTTTTTTTTTTGTCTCGAAAACAATCAATTGTGAATTTTTAAATTCTTAGCATTCTTCTGTTTCATATTTTCGCAAATGTGTCCTGAAAATTTCCTTCATTTATATAGCAAAATAAATTAAAAGTTATATTATACCCAAATCGTGGCTCAGTGGCAAAAGCGCCGCTGGTGAACATTAGAGCTGAGGTTCAATCCGCTGGCGGCTTTGTTGTGGACACTGTTTCGAAAACAAAGAGATACGAGGGCGTTTGTGATGTCAGCAACTTTTCTGGTTAGTTGGATTACCTGATGGGAGTTTCAAGGGTTTTCTCCCATATGATGTGCAAATGCAGGTATAGTTCCCCCTAAAAGTCCCCTCGGAAGGCATTGTCCACCTTCAGCGACAGGGAACCAAATCAGACTTCTACCTACGGATGCACCGTCACAACAGAAGCTGCCCCCTTTCCCTGGGTTCTTGGATTTGGTCTAGATGTTGCTGTCTACCAAGTGGGATAAGAAAGAAAAAAATATACATATGATAAGGGATATTTAAAAAAATAAACTAAAAACAATCTTGTTGTTGTAATAAGAAAACTTTCGTTATATAAATTTAAAATTTTTTTTTTTTTAACTTGGCAGTTAAGTGATGTTATAATTATAATGAAAACAAATAAAAACGAAACAGATTTCGTATACAACTGATTTGCAGATGTTAGTATCTAGATTTTTTTGCTATTTTCAGCTTGTTTCTATATCTGTTATGAACTGAGATTTATTTCAAGCAGATGTTTTTTGTCTTATCACTATGAGTGTCATTACAGATGGCAATGAAACGTGATGGTCGGTCGCAGGAAGAGGAAGCTAAACAATAATTTATGTCGGCATGTTATCAGAAAAGAAATCTGATTTGTTTGATAAATTTCAAAAATTTCTATGAATTATTCCATGTGATTTCTTATATCATTTTAATTGAATTAACATGATCAAATGTTAAAAAATATTATTGGAATATTTAAATACATTTTTTGATTTATTTAAATTATACTTAATTTATGTATGTGAATATCTATTTTTGATGTGTACCGAATTTGTTTAGTTTTTTTAGTATAATTAAAATATATCCTGCCACAAAGAGCTTAATATAGCTAATATTAATGTGTTTTTAGTTCAGTATAAGTGAGAATAAGCAATAAGAAATATTATTCTAGAAAAATATAGCTGAATCCATTCAAGATGCAATTCATACTAAAAATCAAAAATGAATTTTTAAACAATTTTTTTTTGCATTTAAAATATAAATTTTAATTGACTAGATGCATACTATTAAAATTAAGATTTTTACGATAAAAATTGATAGTTGAGATAATTCTTTAATAATAGAAAAAAATTCATTTAAATATTTTTTCATGTACGATAAAATAAATAAAACAATAGTTTTATTCAACTATACTTAAGTATCTTTCCAAAAAAATGTTCTTTTTGAAAAAAAAAAATATTTACTTAATAAATAATTTCTTTATTAATTAAAAATGTACTTTTTTTCTTCTAGAATAAATTTAATTAATGTGATAAATTAATTTTATATTTATGATTAAAAAAGATTATGTATCCTACAAATTTAAAGATAAAGAGTTAAGTGAATGAATAAAGTTTTATGAACAGTATGAAGAATAAAGAAGAAATTTGGAGTAAAGTTTAACAGACTTTGAAAGTGAGAATAAGAGTGAATAAATGAAAAGTTATTAAGTAAGAATAATGTGTGATTTGAAGATTATTGGTTTGGTTTGGTTTGTCGCTCTACGGTCATCTTATGCACATGTTAGGCTAAACAGACCGGGACCTACAGTTTAACGTATGTGTGACTTGAAGAAGAAAAATTATTAAAAGTATCGCGAGCAGCTTAAATTTGGGAAGAATATAATAATGAAAATTGAAAAAAAAAAATTGCGTTCACTTTGAAAATTAACTTAATTCATCTTGGTCAATCAGGCATTAGGAGATAACTTAGCTACCACATATAACGATTTTCGACCACTTGGCGGCCAAAAAAAAGGCTCCAAATCCCAACGACCCCTATTTTGCGATTTGGCTGAAAGCTCAATTAAGAAATCCCATGAAATATGCCTCAGCTATTGATATTAGTTTATTAGTAGTTTGTCTTATAAGATTGATGCCATACCAATAGTTCATTGTGCAGCTCCATTGCGACATTTATACAACTTGACTTAAATGAAGATCTCTAGTTTCAGATTTCATTGCCCTTCCTTACCACTTCAAGAAACCATCGTTCAACTGCCCAGCTGCCGAGAGACGCTATCCCCACGAAACGGACTGTTCGTTATTTTACCAGTGCCAATTGGCTTCGAGGTTTAACATCAAGTTCGCCCACCCCCAACTCATGAAATGCGTGGCCGGGAAACTCTTCGATGAGCAACAGGAGCGATGCGTCGATGCAGACAAAGCAAAATGCAAAAATTCGGGAAATAATCAAGATCAGGACGGTGGTAACGACCAGGACAATAAGGGTAAAAAATGTTTTTCTTTGTAAAGGATTTTTCTGTTCAATTCATTGGTACTGGAGCTATACCATGAACTAATAGCTATGGTTAAAAATCGCTGCATCGAACTAATCAGTGGTTCTGATCCCCTCCCCTATTAAAATCGACGTTCAAAACAAAAAATTTGAATTCCAATCATAGTTATTGAGGTAAAATGGTTTAATTACTGATTAAATAGCATAAATGAGTTGTGGAATTTTTAAACTTTAAAAAAAGGGTAAAAAAATCTACAATCTTGTACCATTTGTGCAAATACGAAGCAAGGAAACCAAATCGCCAAGTAGACATAATAATGAATGTACCAGGTAGTTTTCGTGGTAAAATGATATTACGCCAAAATCCTTCACTAGGATGCAAAGTCGCCATGTAAACAAACAAATTTGCTGCCGAAGTTCGGTGACTTTGAAAAACGCTATTTTGCGAAATTTCACTGTCAATCATTGCTATTACTTCAACATTGGTAACCAAACAGCTATTACATCAAATTTTATTCCTTAAATTCTTTAAAAACAATTTTTATTGCTTTAGCGCCAAACTTTATCACTATACTGCCAAAATTTTATTCCATAAATACTTTTACGCAAAAATTTATTGCTTTATAGCAAAATGTTTTCCATTAAAAATTGCATTATAGCTAAATTTTATTTATAAATTGCTTTTACGCCAAAAATATAGTTTTATCGCCAAATTTTATCAGCAACAGGAATTTGATTCCTAAAATGCTTTTTCGCCAAATATTATCACTTTACCGCCAAATTTTAGCACTGTTATATCAGAAAATTTATGCCTAAATTGCCTTTACGCCAAATTATATCGCTTTATCTCCAAAATTTTACTACTATTATGGCAGAATTTTAATAATTTGCGTTTACACCAAATGTTACAGCTTTAACGCCAAAGTATACCACGAATTTGCCAAAATTTTATTCCTAAATTGCTTTTACGCCAAATATTATCGTTTTAACGCCAAATTATTAAGTGGAATTTTGTTTTGTTAACTCATAAAAATGTATCATTTTAACAACGATAATTATCGCTATTACGATAAAATTATGCCAAACTTATTCACTAATACGCCAATTTTTTTTTCTATTATGTCAAAAAACATTTTACGTTTACGAAGCCGAAGATGAATGATAAAACAATATTAATAAAAAAAAAAAAAAAAAAAGAAAAAAAAAAAAAAAAAAAAAAGAAACCAGAGAATAACTTACATTTTATTCTGATATATCCTTTATTTGAGGCGAAAATTATCTTTTATTGCTTCACTAAATCTTGTCCTTGAAAAGACATATCAAATGAATGAAGAAAACAAGAAAAACACAGAATCACAGAAAAATTTATACTTATACTGCCTTTTTCTTTCGTCCTAAATAACTAACGTTCTAAATTTAAAAAGTTACATTTTTCCGTGCGCATTCAAATAACGGTTGCCACAAAATATGAGCTATATCAACGGTATTAAAAGAAACAACATATAACTGCAGAAAAAATTAATACATTTAAATTAATGTTCTTAAAAAAATAAGCAACATTTTTTTTTGAGCGAAATTAAATAACTGTTTTCGCAAAACCTTAACTATGTCAACAGCATTAAAAAGGAAATAATTATTTGATAATCAAATATAAGTTATTATTAAAGTAAAAAAATCGGTTTTGTTGTTTGTTTCGTATTTTCTTGAGTGGCAACCTCATAAAAATTTATATTCTGTATCAGTGGAATGTTATAAGGACAATCTCATAATCAATAAATTTATCGGAATAATTATTTTAAAGAATATATATTTCGATTCTTATTTACTATAATTAAAAATTCTGCAAATAACTATTAAAGTAACAATAAAATAATCATTATATTGCTCGGAAAAAGAAGTTAAGAATTCCTCTAATTACAGTATTGTAACCCTAAAGAAATTGACTATTGCAAAATAATCCGGGTTGCAAGATTGACGACTTCCTCCGGAATACAATATTCGAGATTTCAATCAAAAAAAGTTTCAAAATTACCTTGTAATTGCAATATGAAGAATTTTCTTTGTAAAGTGATTCATACTCATGTTGCTACAGTATCTTTGGATACTCCTTTTAAAATTTCTAATTTGAAATTTTTCACTTCAATTATTGTTAAATATTAAAAATTTATATTTCACATGAAAAACATTATTTTTATTCTCTGACAATATTTTGTCATAAATATAATAAAAGTCGCTTATAAAGGTATAGCAAGTTATCAGCGTTAATTCAGAATAAATTCTATTAAAAAAAAAAAAGATATTTTTTTACATAATGAGATAGTATTCTTACATTTACCACAATTCCTTTTAAATCTATATTCTAATTCATTTTTTTAAATTTACTTGTTTACAAAGTCAAATGAAAATGAAATAGATAATCAAAAGTTCTTTAAGTAGCTCCAATACATTTTCAATAATTCAGCTTAAAACATTATAATCCTTATATATATATATATATGTTCTGCTTTAATACATAGTATAATATATTGAAAAATTTGTACATTACATCATTAATAAGCTCAAAATTTTTGACGTCCTGAACTCGATACATTACATTAATATTATAACTCTACATAATCATCTATTGTTATCTATTATAATCACCTGTTGTTATCTATCATCAAAAACTGTTGTTTGAATTATTTATGGTTCTGAGGTATCAAAGTATCTAAATTCAAATAATAAGGGTGTACTCTAAATTTCTAAAATTATAAAAATTATATCATATATTAAACCTTCAAATTCCTTTCTAATAATAGTAAACGCATCACATATATTTTATCGCTTCATGCCTTATTTCCATTTTTGTAAGTTTCGGTTAGCAGCTAAAATAATTTTTAATATACAATTATGATGATGATGTATTATGATTGTTATACATTTAATGTGAGCCTGATAACTGATTGACTAGCGCTCCGGCTCTCGGTGCCACAGGTTTCGGGTTCGAGTCCCGGCGGTGCCATGGATGTTTGTAGTGGTTCGGAATCCACTTTAAATCATAGGTCCCAGTCTAATATTCCTGTAGGGTTGGCAACCCTACCCATAAAAAAGAAAAACATATCTCGTCTCGTAATCAGCCAGCAGGCAGACAGCCTTGGCCGACAATGGGGCTGTTGCCCCAATGTTGATGATGATTTTATATTGATGATAAATATATGATGATAATAAATATAAGAAGATAAATATATGATAAATAAATATAATAATGATAGGATGATAAATATATGATTATATATTTATTGTATATATTAAAAATTTATGCAATAAACATATAATCATATATTCTATCTTGTATAATTTTTATTAACAAAGTTTACATAATTTAGAACAGAAATAGAAAACACGAATTATTGAATGTCAATCTAAATGGAATAAGTTTTATTTTACGCTTTAAAAATCTAATTTCATTTAAAGTCAATTCCAAACTTATATGATTCTTCTTTTGTCTTTACAAAGAAAATGTAAGAATGTAGCGTAATATCGCGACTTTATCAGTTTATTATATAATTTCTTTCTTCCTGCTGGCCAATTGGTTAGCGCGCTGGCCTTTGGTACCACAGACTGTCAGGTTCGAATTCTGGCTGTGGCATGGATGTTTGTTAGTAGTTCGGAATCCATGTTAAATTGTAGGTCCCGGTCTAATTAGCCCTCGTGTGCACAAGATGATAGTAGAGCTGCAAACCAAACCAACTTCATTGGTACAACAGCTCCACGGTGTGCCAAGGCCGTCTGCTAGCAGATTTCGAGATAAGAAATGTTTTTTTTTTTTTTTTTTTTTTTTTTTTTTTCACGGGGTAGGGTTGTCAGCCCTACGCCCAATGATCCAAAGTCATATTAGAAAGGGACTACGGTTTAAAATTGATTCCGAATCACTACAGGCATCCATAACAACCCGAGTTGGCACCGAGTGGCAGAGCACTAGTCATTCGGCAAACAGGCCCCTTTAATATATGTATATCTATAAAAATGTAATTGGTGCATTTATTGTAATACGGATAACTGGATGAAAAAGACATTTTTAACAAACTGATTCGGATATATACCCAAAGTTAAAATTTAAAATATTCATAATTTATTTTAATAAAAATATTTTTTTAAATATGCTCAAATATAATTTGATATGATCGTAAATGTAATTTGATATATACTTATAAATGTACATGTATCAATTCTTCATTAAGTTTGATCTATGTTTTGGTAATAAAACGATATTAATATACATCTGCTTATAAATTAAAGAGATAATTTCGAATGCTCATGTGTTCCTTTTGCATTTAGTGTCCCCCAGTATCGGGTGTCCATTCCCATTCGGCAAATTTGCGGATCCTCTCCAGTGCTCCCGATACTACCAGTGCTCTTGCGCAACTCCCCATGCCCACGAGTGCCCAGAGTCCACCCTCTATGACGAGCGACAAGAGGAATGTCGACCTCAGAACCTGGTGAGATGTGGTAACAGACCTGGTGGAATGGATATCGGTAAGTTCTAGTGAGCCACTTAGTTTTAAATTCTTACAATCAGAAATTAAGCGTCAAAATAATATTTTACCTGAAATAAAAAAACAGAATTGTCCCTGCCAATAAGGCTTTTATGGGTTAAGAAATCAGTTTAAATCTCAGTTCATATGCGGGAAAATTAAATTCTTGTTTTATAAAACACTTATTAGATCTATGTTGGTCTACGGCTTTGAAGCATGAACTTTGGCAAGATCTGATGAGTTTCTTTTGGGTATATTTGAGCGGAAGATTTTTAAGTGCTATTCTTATAAGTGTTAGGGAAGACGGTACAACGCAGAAATTTATAAAGACCCAGATATTATGAAATTTATTAAGATCAATAGATTAAACTGGGCTGCTCATGTATTTAGGATGAAGGATTTAAACCCTGTAAAAAGGCTCTTTCTGGCAAAACCACAGGGACAAAGAGGAAAAGGACGACCCAAGTTGCGATGGATAGAAGCAGTTGAAAAGATTAAGAATTAGAAGACCATTGTCACCCAGAGAGAAATATATAAATGCTATAAAGACCCAGATATTATAAAATTGATTAAGACCCACAGATTAAACTGGGCTGCTCATGTATATAGAATGAGTGATTTAAACCCTGTAAAAAGGCTCGTTTTGGGAAAGCCACAGGGACAAACAGGAAGAGGACGATCCAGGTTGAGATGGATAGACACAGTTGAAAAAGATTTTGTTGTATTAGAGGTTAAGAATTGGTGAACCTTTGTCACCTAGAGGAATGCATGGAAATCTCTTCAAAGGAAAGCATTGGCCCACCCTGGGTTGTCGTGCTATTGATGATAATGATGAAGTTCTAGTGTGTAGTTAAGGGGAAATATGTCCAATACACAAGCTTTAACAAAACAAATACCAAATATTGCTTAATAAGTCTGTATAATTCGCGGTATCATTTAATATGACAGAATTCAAATGCTAATTTTTCCACGGGCAGTAGAATCTTTAGAATTTTTCGCTTTTACAGGCTGACTTATCTTGAAATTTTACTTTTTTTTTCTTTATTTGCCATTCCGGTTTGCTAAGTTTATTTGGATTCTGAAAAGTGCAATTTATTTCGATGCCGGACAAATGACCATGTCCGATGACTGTAACATAATCAAGAGATCATTAATATAAGATATTTGTAAGCTGGAAAATAAATGAGAAAAGAAAAGGCTCATCTGTTTCTTTAGATGTTAAGATAAATGATGTTAATGAAATTGAAGGAAAAGATTATTTATTGCGCATGCAGAATGCGCGGTCATAGTAGAACTTTAACCTTTAACTAAGTGGATAGGAAATCTTAACATTTCCAGACAACGCAAATGCAAAAAGAAAATTTCGATGGTGAATAAATGGAGGGGAAAAAATCATATAAGTTTGATATTATTAGAAATTAATGTTTCTTTACAATTCTGCATGATCGCAATGAAATTCTGCATGATATAATTATTATTATATTTTTTATTAAAACTGATTTTGTCTTAGATTTAGCAATTTTTTTAGATATATATTCATTTAATAAAAGAAAGGAAAGCTTATTCTGAATATTCTATAATTCGAGTTGACGATGAGTCTGATTAATGTGGCCTTAATGTGACCTGTATGTGGGCGTGACAGCATAACGCATTTTATTTGAGTCAATTTTATTGAGAAAATGTAGATGGAAATTGCAAAATTAGAAATCATAAAAAATCCATTAGAAAGATTTTCTATTTAATGGACAACCTCACAAAAATCCATTACTTCATATCCCGTGAAAATTGAGTAGTTAATATCGATAAATAATTAGATTAATATATATCCTTTTACGTTTAATTTCAGTTTTTTTATAAAAATTCTGAATTCCCTTTAAAAATTCAAAATTTACATAAGATAGTTTAAAAAGAACCAAGCAAATACATAAATAATAATCCCAAAAAATAACAGAAGTTATTTTATTCATTCACTTGTTTTTTCTCAATGTTGTTTGAAAAATGAAGTAATTCTTAAAAATTAAAGTTACAATTTTAATCCACTCCAAATATTTTCTTCCCTAAAATTATTCAAAATGCTTCAGGATTACCACATAAGGATTTTAAAATTTAAAATTATAAAGAAGTCCCTCAGAAGGAAGACCGTAAAGGAATTGTTAATACCAATTGTGGCGTGATCAAAGATTTTACCATGGTAACACTGAAGACTAAAGATAAAGATAAGCCATAATAGGGAATAAATGCCAAATAAAATTCACTTAAAATGGGAATTCGCTTAAATGGACGTCATGTTAAATAAAATATTCACTTAAAATGGGAATTCACTTAAATGGTGACATTTTAAATAAAACATTAACTTAAAATGGGAATTCTCTTAAATGTCGTCAAAAAAAATATATAAATGGTGTTTCTAATGGTATGTTAAACCCAAATTTTAAAAACCAAAGAATAAAAGCCAAGAGAATTTTTATTCATTCTTAATTTTGTCTTTCCTGGCAGATGAAGATCTTGAAGAACTGAAGGTAAGGAAAGAGAAACTTCGTTGTCCATGTAGTTACGGCACCTTTGCTCACCCTGATGATTGCTCTAAGTTCATGGTTTGCATCCATGACGTTCCCACAGTCTACAACTGCAAGAAGAACCAGCTCTTCCACGCCTATCACAAGAGATGCATGCCCGTAGAGAAGGTTGATTGTGGTGGCAGGGTCAACCCTGACAGTAAGTACGCCTTGAAATAAATTCGTAGATATACTAAAAATTATGGAGAATTCTATTCTTAATTCTGATTAGTCAATTCTAATCATGTCACGTTAATTTGGTTGATTTTTAAGAAGCACCGAATTGTTCAAAAATAATAAAAGAGTTTTTCATTTTAAATATTTACATTTTTTTCTTTAATAGTTTCAATCTTTTCCCATTGATGCTGTATAACACTGGGCTGAATCGAAAGAAAATATCAATAAAATAAGACAAAACAGCGTTAAATAAATTTTAAAAAGATGTAATAAAAAAGCAACTTAATGACTTTTTAGAATTCCTTAATATTTTTAATATCAATTTTTAGAAATATTCATAAAATGGAAATCAAAAATTTTTAATTCCATTCTTTTGTTTTTAATTTGCTAATTTTTTATAGTATTATTTACTATTGAACAGAAATAAACAGTCTTAGTAAATATATTAACAGTCTTATTATACAATATCTTAATAAACAGTCTTGTTATTTTTGTAGAGTCTTGAAGATACAGTTTTTTTTAAAAAAAACCACAACGACAACTCCTCCTCCAACCACAACAACCACTCCTACCACCACAACTGCTCCTACCACCACAACCACTCCCACTACCACAACTACTCCAACAACTACGACGACTCCAACAACCACTACGACGACTCCAACAACCACTACGACGACTCCAACAACCACTACGACGCCAACTACAACAACCACTCCCACCACGACATCAACTCCAATCCCAACGACTACGCCAATCCCAACGACCCCGCCAATCCGAACAACCACATCGGTGCCCAAAGTGACCAAACCTCAGACACCCCCACCCCATGATTGCAACGAAGACGACCTCGACTGCATCATCGACGTCACTGGAGATCCCAAAGGATGGTTCGACTGTCCAGAAAGATTCGGCCACTTCGCCCACGGTGGCAGCAAGAAGCTGTTCATCCACTGCGACAACTGGAAGCCACACGTCAAGAAGTGCAACATCCAAGAAGTCTTCTCGCCCAAGCTTCTTGTCTGTGTATGGATAGGAAATCCAGGAGATCACTTGGAAAAAGAATAAAGCAATAAAAGGATATTTTCAATTTAAATCTGGCTATTGTATTTTTATTAGTTTTATTGCAAATATCTTCTGGTTTTACCAGGATCTCTTTTAACCTTATCCACAAACAACATTCTTGCATCACCAAAAAATTTGCATATGTTGAATTAGAGAAATGAATAATGTCATTATTGGCAGCTTAATATTTACTTTTGAGGAAGAATAAAACTCAGAATATTTTCGGCATTTTACAATTTTCTGTAAGTAATTTATAATAGTGGTATCCAATACGTAAATTTATTAATAATTTAAGCATTTAATATAACTTTGTCTTATCTTATATTTTCCAGTGGCATCTTTTAAATATTGCACCCAAAATATTTACATATGATCAATTAGAGAAATGAAAATTTATGCCATTATTGGTCAGTTTAATACTTACTTTTTTGAGGAAGCATTTTACAACTTTTATTTTCCGCTTTTACCTTTTGTAATTTATAATAGTGGTATCCAATGCGTAAATTTATTAACAATTTAATCATTTAACAGAACTTTTGCCTTATATTTTCTAGTGGCATAAATATTTTACATTTTTTATATAATCTTATATTTTCTAGTGGCATCTTTTTTAAATATTGTACCTAAGAAAAAGTCTTTTTTCTACTTTTTATAATAATTTTAAAATTTCATTTCGAACCGACTTTCGACCACTGGTTGTGAATACTTATATACATTTAACATGCAATGCAATAATTTTATCTGATTTTTTTTAAATTTTTACCATTTCACTAATCCTCAAAAAGCAAAGAATCTAGAGTAACAACGTGCATAGTTATTTTATTCACCGTGACAGAATTAAGTAAAACACTGAAAGGGAGAAATAAACGATAGGGCATTATCATGCATTACACTTTTTATTTATGAGAGTTGACATAATCATTTTCATTTTATGATAATGATAAGCAAAGCAGAATGAAAACATTTTACAATAAATACTTATAGAAAGAAAAAAAAATTACAATAAATCCTTATAGAAAAAAAAATACAATAAATCCAACAGAAAAATAAAAATATTTGAAGAGATATGAATCAATAAAAACAATGTATAGTGTGAAAGTTAAGCAATCACACGCATTATAACTGCGTGTGGCTGGATGGAGATATTTGAGGCACATGTTGGAGAACTGGCAGCTTTATACACGTACAAACACCCACTCTTTGTATTAGAGACATACAATATGTAGCGCATTTAAAGAGATATAATAGTAGATTCGTGGAAAGATTCCACTTCTAAACCACAAACTCGATACTCAGCTACGCGCAAGATGCGAGAAATATACTTCCTCTCTGGATGAGAGTCTATAGGCCAACTAACGTTTAAACAACAGAATTAAACCTTTATCAACAGAAACGTGTGGTTGCGTCGGATAGTTGATGATGTGGTTGCATCCTCTCGGATGAGAGTCTCAAAGACAACTAACCATTTTTTCCTGAACGCCAACTCTCTTGCCAGTGTGTAGGCGGAAGCACTGTTAGAAATGTCATTTTGTAAGAAAGGTACTGATAGAAACTGAAGTTTTAATGATGATTCGATAAATGTGAATACTTCAGTAGTTTTCATAGTTTTCTTTATAGCATTTTCATGCAAATCCAGTTTGCCAGTTAAATTATGTTAAACTTTAAGAGTTTAGATTATATTATCACTATTTAACATCTTTATATAAATGGGTATGTTTTATAGCAAGCATATTTTGATAAGAGCACACATAAAAATTGTAGTTAATTTTTAAAAATAATTTTCTATAAATCGGAGTAAGGAGATAATTGATTATTTTAAAACTCAGTTAACAAATATGCCATCGAATTCACAAAACACAAAATAACTATTTAAATGCATTTTAATTACCTTTTCAAAGAGGCGTTTTATCAACTCGTAGGATTTAAAGACACATTAAAAATAGTAATCAATAGAATTCACAGTTGGCCTTTCCACAAAAGGACGAAATAAGACAGCTGACTTTTAGTTAATGATTATCAGTTACCTTGTTTATGCAGGTTAGATAAATAAACATTTTTACAAAAGAAATACAGAATGTTAAAAATAAAATAAAATAACTGAAGGTACAATAGAAATTTTGAACTATCATATTTATCATTATAGTGTGACATTTTAATTCAGGAACTGTTGGGATATGCTGAATTGAAAAATAAAGATTCCTTGAACCTTGGTACAAAGGTAGAATGCTTAGCACAAATGTATACACAAATTCGAATCCTGCAGATAGCGTGCATTAAATTAATTTATTTGAAAATTAGCATGTGGAGATTGGGTTATAAAAACTTGCCTCACCAGATGGAAGTTTTTCCGACTTTCATCTACTTCGACTTTCATCTTTCATCCTTTACAATAACAGAGCAGTTTCATTTAAAACCTGTACCACTCAAACGTAAGAGGATCCCTGCTCATGTGGATTTGGAATTTAATGAAATTGCAAATTCTTCGGCGAAGAATGCCAGAAGTATCGATCAGACTGCCAATCCTACTTCCCCTTCAGATGCAAATGCCTTGGAAAAATCTAAACTTATGATTCCTTTTAAGATCAAAAACTAAACATGAAATTACAGAGCTAAATGCCGACAGAAAAAAAGCTACTACTCTCACAAGATTAAGGATGAAACACCCCAAAAAAGGGAAAATTTCTACTGATGGCATTCAAAAATATCAAAAATGTGGCAACTACCCTGATGTCGAGTTTATTCCTCATTATGTCTTTGATATGCCAGCTGTTGCAGAGGCCATGCATTGTCTGGATTATCTCTCAGAGGAGGATTTATACTCCCAGGCTGGCAATCAACATCGCCAATATTATTCGGGGGCACTACGATAGTTGATTCAGGATTACTCTTCAGGAGATACGACAACAACAACAACAATACTTCCCACAGTTATAGCATATTTAGTAAAATATGAATGCGTAGGTTTTTTTTTTCTGTACATTTAACGTGTCCCACTTATGACTGCCACAAATAGCCCCCAATCATAAGAGAGGGAAGTTATTACCTTCCGTGAATACATTAAAGGGTAACTATACCGCACTTGCGTATCACATGGGAGAAAACCCAGAATATTCCCGCTAGCTAGCCGAAAATATTGCTGCGAGACGTGGTTGCATATATTTCACAATCGCCATCAAGTACCCTAGTTTTTTTTTAAAGCAGTGACTGCAATCGACACCACCAATGGTTTGGATTCTGAGACCTCTTTGCACGCTTTAACATTGAGTACACGATACACGAAGTCCTCAAAGAAAACAAATAAATTTCATGCTTCTTTTTACATAAATTAATAAAAAAGGGTATTTTTGACTCATTAAAATCTCATCAATTTTATCGGAATAATTTCCTCCTACGTAAATGTGATGCTATTTCCATTGAAATATCTCCCAGAATTTAATATCAAAATGTTATTATTTTGCCTTTTGTGCATATTTTAAGAAATATGGATGGAAATAAAATGTATAGTTAATAAATTTCACGTAAAGAATTTTCATTAAAATATTATTTATTCGTATTTTTACATTTGATTCTTATTGTAAAATTTTATTCTTTTACTTACGTATTAATTCTTTTCATCAATAGATGGCAGCATGGGAGCTTATATTGAAAGTTCTAAATAAATACAATAGATTTTCTATTTACTGATAAATATTTACATGTTACGCAAAATAGTAATTCCGCAATAATACGGTTTAATGTATGCTACTTTTAATGGTACTTACGTATTAACGATACCTTGGCGACAGACTTGGCGGTTTTTAAGTGTCGCCAATCTAACAGCTACAAATTTGTCTACTGTAAGCTACTGACAGCTACTGTAGCTGCGGTTGGCGCGTGTGCTCTTTATTGGCGCAACTGTCGCCAAGGTGTCATTAATACGTAAGTATCCTTTTAATTATTATATTGCCTTAAATAAGTTATTTTTATTATTCATTTGTCAATATTTTTTTCTATTATTTCAATTAACTTTATTATTTCAATTTATCTTTGAGTTTTAAATATATTGAGAGATAAAAAATAAAAAAAAATTAAGAAATGTTTTTGAAATCGCAAGTATTAATTAATATTTTTTGCTTAACATACAAAACACAAACAAATGCTTTTACATCTTCATAAATATATATTATTATTAATGAAAAAAATCAGCTAGTACTTATAAATTGGAGGAATAATGTAAATATATTATTTCCTATATTTTATAAAAACTAAAGTGTAAAACGATGGGAATTGAAAATGGAAAATTTCCAGTTGTGCATAAGAGCAATTTTAATACTTATAAAATTAAAAATGTACACCACTCATATGCTTGCATCAGTTGCTTATTGCTTTTATTTATTTTATAGAAATTTTATGCTATGACAAACCATTTCTTTTATTTAATTGAGTTTTATATAAGACCTACTAGAAGGTCAAAATAGTGCACTAAGGTAAACTTAAAAGCGACAATAATATTTGCTTCAAATTAATCTAATCAAAAAAAGTATTAATTTCTTTCTTAATACTGAAGAAAGGATCTGGCATCATTTTCAACGGATGCAACATTCCAGATTGCATGTGGAAGAGAAGGGGAGGGGGGGGCACTGCTTTTCCACGGATACCAGTGAAAACCGGTATTAAAGTTGGATTCCAACCAAATACTAAGATCGCATGTCGCTGTACTTCAACCAGTCAGAAATCTGAGTGGGAAATCCAGCTTCTGACTCAGTGACGTTCTGCGGCGTGCGATCTTATATGTCTGGTGGGAATCAATTTAAGTGAAAAAGAGAGAGAAATTACTTTTAATTTAGCACATAAGGCGAATTGCCTTACTCCAGTCTCCTAATTAACTAACTTCCTGGTACTACATTTCATGTTGGACCACGCCTATCTACCAATTGACAAATTACGAAACATATTTCTTTTTTTAAGGGATAGGGTTGTCAGTTCTCCACCCAACGCTCTACAGTCATATTAGGTAGGAACCTATGGTTTAAAGTATGTTCCTAACTACTACAAGCATCCATGACATCTCCAGGACTGGAGCCTGAAACATGTGCATCGAGCTCCAGTATTCAAGTGTTTTGCATGAGGAAAATCAGGTAAACACTCACGAATGAACTGAATTAGTACGCTGGTAAAGCAGGTTGCAAAACCACATGTTAGCCTTAATTTTAAAAATACTTTACTGACTATATGAAGAGGGCCAAATTCATAACATTTTCGTTTTTTTTATTTATTTTAATTGTTGAAAAAAAAGTAATTAGCTTTTTTTGGTTTTTTTTTTTTACAAAAAATAATTTAGAATTTAAAAAAAAAAAAAAAAAATTTCGTAAAGATAATTTTATTACTGAAACAGATTTATTATAGAAGATGCACTTGCAAAAACAAAGCTCTGCTTTAGTCCAGTCGAGAACTAGACTTGTGATAAAGTGGACAAAGATCTAAACACATTAGTGAAGGCCACTACTTTGAGAAGAGTGGGGGTTCATTGGAAATTATGACATCATATGTGTGCACCCTTAACTGACATCTGACTGTCCAGCAGGAGTATTACCAATTTTCTAACATACTTTACATAACTGAAAACCCTTTCCGAATTTAATAACCTCTCCTCTTCGTTCATTAACGACTTTTTTTGGCCAAATTGCAAAATAGGGGCCGCTGGGATTTGGCAACTTTTTTGTGAGTCAACTGAGCGATAAGTTGCCAAATGGGGTAACTCGTTGTTTCTTGTATTGTTTGCAATTTACATCACTTACAATCGCAACCCGTTACTTGGCGGACTTTGGCGAAAAGAATTATTTGGCGCCAAATCTAAACGGCCCCTGTTCTGCGATTTTACCCTCTTTTTATTAGTACATAATGTTAAACACGAATGTTACAGAAGGTAAATATATTAATATCAGTATTTAAACTTAACAGCAACTGCACTTTAACTTTCTACTTATGTTTTTGTTTATTCATACGAAATAAACTAAATTAATTTTATATAGCCAACTATTAAATGTCAAGAAAGAAAGTTAAGAAATTCTAGAATTTAATGCAACTATCGAACAGATGTTGATTTCCGATGAAGAGAAACCATTTTTATGAAGGACGGTGTTCTTTATCCATTCCAAGTACTTATCTTATCATCACACATTTTTAAAAGACTTTGAAAAGTCTTTGCAGTTTACATTAAGCGAGGTGTGCAGATCAGGAGTTAAAATGATACTCATGCATGCTTTTGGTTTCTGTAAGTATCTTCTTCCATCTTTGTACATATAAATGGATGTATGTATGTTCCAGAATAACTTAAAAGCAACATTTAGAAACACAATTTTTTTTTCCTCTGCATTTATCATTTCCTTCTACAAATTTATAGCCAAAAGTTTTGGGACATTTTTTATTAATCACTTTTTAATTAAATAAAAATCTTATTTTTTATTGTCATTCACTCCGCCAGATGTCGCCACTCTTACTAACTTACGTTATTGTAAAATAATGATAATAATAATAATAATAAATTTGTATTATTAGTTTTCAATTTATTTTATAAACAAACAATATATATTATTTTAAGAACAATATTAGTATGTTCTTAAAAAAAACATACTAATAGATAAAAATGAAAAAAAAAAAAAAAAAAAGGTTGGGGGCTAATTTATAGTATGCAAGTTAATTTATTTAGATTTTCAAATCCTCAATTTTTCAAATTAGATACTATATTATTTTTTTAAATTAATTCGACATATAATTAAATTCATTCAATTTTTTCATGAACTATTCCCTTACTAATTATTTATTCATTAAATTCATTTTAATTAATTTATTATATTTTCTATACGAAATAAGCATAATGTATAAGGTTATTTATACATAATAGGGTTTTTTTTTATATAATAGCAACAAAAAAAAAAAAAAAAAAAAAAAAAAAAAAAAAAAAAGAAATTTAATTTATTTTTAATAAATTGAAATTTATTTAAAAATAAATTTCAAACTAACTAAAATTATATTACTATTATATAACATAAATATTTCATATTGCTGATATTATCTAATAATTTCATAGTCTAGACGTAATTATTTTTATCCTTATTTTTTAAACATGATATACAATACCAAATAATAATTTATATTTAAAAAATGAATCCTAGCAATAAAATTGTTTACATAATAATTTATTAGGATAATTTCAGATGTTTTAAATGAATATTTCGGATTAGACATAATTTGGTTTATATTTAGGATGAAAATAATTTAATTTAAAAAGGTTGGTTTTTTTAAAGTTGAATAGGAATTATTTTAATGTATTTGCAATAATTTTTAGTTGTGCTAATATCAGCTCTGTCATTTGCAACTGGAGATGCAGAGAAATCTCAAAAAGATGAGTTTGAGATAGGAGATCTCATGCGTAAGTGTGTCTTATTATTTAAAAGATATACAAACTATCTCTCAGAGATAATTGTTCCTCATTAGTTTAGCTTCTTCACAATTCACAGTTAGTTTATATCAAAGCTGAAAGACTTAACTTTTAAAATAGAAATAAAAACCTACATTTTTTCTACCGTAGTGATAAATGTCACTGTGAAAGTAAAATTACAATGGCAAAATCAAGATTCTAATTGAAGTCCTATGATGTATCGGATTATTCAAACTAATCGTATTATTTAATTAATTAATTCTTTTAATTGAATAACTGTAATGTGTTTTTTCAATTTTGACAAAAAATTTAGAGATATTTTATCGACATCAAGGACATTTCGACTCATTTCCAAATTCCGACTCATTTAAAGATAAACTAATTAATCTTTTCTAGTATAATGACATTGAAATCATAGAATAAGATCATGTTTTCATTTTTTTAAATAATCTGACATTTTAAGTTTACAATCTATACAGATATTATAACATAAAGAAATAAATAAGAGAGAAAAAATGTCGTTTCCATGATATTTATAATTATTCTTCATTATTTTCAATGCGTAATCAAAGCTTCAATATGTTGTATTGTAAGCGTGTTTCCTCTAACACACTGGTTAGAGCGTCCCCTGTAGTGTTCAGGAGAAATGGCCAATCAACTCGAGACTCTCATCCGAGAGGAAGTACAGCGCAACCACTCACTTCTGTTGAGAAACGTTTATAGTCTCTCATCCAGAGAGGAAATATATTCAGCGCTCCCTGGCGTATTGGTTGGTCTATAGACTTTCAACTGGAGAAGAAGTATATTTCGTACATCCTGAGAGTAGCTGAGTATCGATTTTTCGGCTTATAAGTGGAATTCTTCCACAACTCTATAATTATATGTCTTTAAATGTGTTAAATATTGTGTGCTTCTAATTGTATTTGTATGGTGTTTGTGCGTGTGTCAATAAAGCTGTGAGTTCTCCAACCTGTGATTTAAGTATCTTAACCCAACCACACCCAGTTACAATTTGGTCGTCCAACCTACTCACTACAGTATATAAATGCTTCAATTGCATATTTGAAATATTCGTGTTCCTAATATTTTAATTACAAATAATTTTATTTACATACATAGTTTTAACAAATGAATAACTTCACTCACCCATTAAAATATTAAAATTATGAAAATTTTTTTCGAAAAATAAAATAAATAGCTAGATATTAAGGATTACAAGTCTTGGAATTTAAATAGCTATCATTTTGTTAAAATTAGGTAACTTATTAAGTACGATTATTAACAACTATAGAATTTATAACTGTACAAAAGAAACTTATTTGGTTTAGAATTTTGTATAATAATAAAAATTGCTTTACTTATTTTTTACTTATTTATTACAATCTTTCATAAAAAAATAATAATAATAAAGTTATCAGTTTATTACCTCCAGATCAACTAAATATTTATTTATGCAAAAATCTGAAAGCTGTAATAACTTATTAGGGTTTTTTAAAAACAACTGTTTTAACTGCATTAATGATAAAAAAATACACAGACATGACACTTTTGTTGATAAAGCAGCATAGTTGTCCGTGATCGAACATTTGGCACCTGTAACATTTCCACCTTGATAAAACCACACATCTATCAAACAAATCCCAGTGACAACCGATATAAGAACAAGGTCACAGGTGAAAATACAAATTAATGCAATGATAATATAATTAATAGAAATTTAACACTCAATTTGAAATTTCTGGGAACATCGTGCTTTTACAAACAAAAGTTCTTTCCTTATTACCTTTATATATCAACCATGTGTTAGTTTTTCGAATGAAATTTCTATTATCTCAATTACCACAGATAAAAATTATTGCTTTTATTCATATTTAAATAAAGATAGTATTATAGATTACTTCATATCATAGAATGCTCACGATAAACATGAATCAACTGGAAAAAAAAAAGTAGATTTAGATCATTATTAGTTGCAATTAAATAGTTGTAATTAATTAGTTGTAATTAGTGATAATTATTAATTGTAGTTAGATTGTAGATATTTATTAAATAATAATGAATTATGTATGTAAAAAAATGCTGTGCATTCCTTTTGGTTCATTTATGCATTTAAGAAATGTACCCAACAAATTAATTTTTATGTATGTGTTTTGGAGTAACATTTTATATTTTTCAAATTTTAATTTTATTTTGTTATAAAATAATTTAAAAAAAAAAATTCAATACGACTTTGATTTATAACACTTCTGAAAATTGATCATAATTTTAAAATTTATGTTTATTATATTAAAAAAAAATCCACATTTAGAGAATTTGCGGTATTAATTGTCAATTTAATATTCGAACTAACATTATTATTTAAAAAAAAAAAAAATTATAAATACTTACAGATCAAATGTGAAAAAAATTGTTATGGAAATTCTTCATACAAATGATTATTTTATTTTGCCAATTTGCATTATTTAAGGACAATTTACATTAATCTCTAAACTTTCAATTCTGCACGGATATTTTTCTTCATAAACTTTACCAACATGTAAAAATGTTTCATTTTCTACAATCGGAAAAAACCGCTTCATATCTCTTTGTAGTAAATAAATTGTGCAACCATGCTTCCTCTTACTTATTAACACAGGCTTCAGATTCGAATCCTGGCGGGGCATGGACGTTCTTTAGCGATTCGAAATCCACATTAAACTATAGGTTCCGGTCTAATTAGCGGAAAGTGTGCACAAAATGACCGTAGAGCGACAAACCAAACCTCCTACGTATTGGCAAGAGTGTCTCCTGTGGCGTTCAGGCGAAATAGTCAATTGGCATACAGATCCTCACCCGGAGAGGAAGTGAATTTTGTGCATCGTGCGCGTACCTGAGTATCGTTTTCAGCTTTCTTCCACAAATCTATATGTTTTTAAATGTGTTAGAAATTATATGTGGTGTTTGTGCGTGTGCCGATAAAGCTGTGAGCTCTCCAACATGTGCCTCAAGTATTTCAATCCAACCCCACCCAGTTACAATATGGTTGCCCAACCTGCACATTACAATTGAAATTTTTTTTTTTTTTAGACTTCATCCCATGGACCAATAAGCAGCCTACTTTCACCTGTCCTGCTGTCTATGGTCGCTACCCCATCCGACAGACTGCTCGATGTTCTACGAGTGCCGATACGCCTACCCCACCTCATGAAGTGCAGCAGGGGAAGCTGTACGACTGCAAAGAGAGCAGTGCAACGATGCCAGGAGGGTCAACTGCCACCGGGACCACAAGGACAAAGACAATAACAGGGACAAGAACAAAGATCGAGAAGAAGAGGATAACCAGAATAAGAGTAAATATATAATTTTGTTTGAAATTCTTGGCATTATACCACGTATACTTTCTTGGTTTGAATGCTTTCGAAACAGGGGCAAAAAATTAATTCTGCATTTAAATGAATATTTTAGGGATACTTTGTATTATTCTAAGGTAAACTGGAACATCTAGCAACAGTCCCTCCACGGTGATTTCGTGTTGTTTCATAGAGGATTATTATTCTGATTCTAATAATGTTTATAGAAAATAAAACTCTGTAAAACTAATAATCATCATTACAAAAATGCATATTTTCCCCTTTTGTGTAAAATTTTCTTTCTCAAACGAAACTGTAACTGGAAAAAAAAAAAAAAAAAAAAATGACAGCTGTATTTGTACTCCCTTTGTGTTGGTCTTTCACGGCATCGCGAGCTTACATTTCAATAGGATAATGACCGGCTATAAATATTTCTACTGACTGTCTTCGTGCTGGTTGAGCACTTTCTGGCCAGCTAACTCGCCAAATCTCTCCCAAATAAAGTATGTTATAGGTGCAGTGAACTAATGCTTCCAACACCGTTGATCTCCCACGACAATAAGAGAGTATTTGTACACCCCATTATGTTGCCCTTCTTACACGGCACCGCTTTTACATTTCAATAGAATAATCCCCGGCTATAAATATTTCTACTAATTGTTTTCATGTTGGTCAAACACTTTTCTGGCCAGCTAACTCGCCAGATCTCTCCCCAAATAAAGCATATACATTCAATACCAAAGCCCGACAATAACTTAATAAAAAGTGTCTCCTTGCCTTATTGATTAGTTTGTTATATATAGCTGTATTTCCCGAATAAAACATTCAATTCCTCTGAAATATTAATCATTACTAATTCTAAGCATATATGTCCCATCCATCGAATTTCATCTTATTTAGATAATGAATCCATTTTTATATAATGATTTAATAATGAGTCCACTTTTGATTATGATTAGTCCACTTTTGATTATATTTAATGAGTCCACTTTTAAATGAGTCCCCTTTTGATTATAATGAGTCCATTTTATGTAAAAAAATTTTTATAAATTTTGTCTTTGAGTGCCTTTATAATATATAAAGCAACATGAGTATTCATTGCTTTGTGCCTGCAATTTCAGAGAAGATTGTGATCTTCAGATGTCCTTACATCTGGGGAACTTTTGCCCATCCCTTCGACTGCTCCAAGTACTTCGTGTGCATGTACAACGTGCCCTCTTGTTCCAGTGCTACGGGTCCAACCTGTTCGATGTGAGGAGCCGGAAGTGTCAGGACAGGCGGCGGGTGAAATGCGGGGACAGACTGGACAGGGATCGTAAGTATTGCACGAATGTTTACGATTTCAAAATTTTCCTTTTGCATTTCTTTCAAATTTCAGAAAAAAACTATTAAAAAATATATATAGTATTTTTGGATTTGAATAGAGATAGTTTTGAGTAATTTTAAAGAATATTTAAAAAGGTATACAGTTCAATAAATCTCTGGCACTTGGTGATACAGGTTTCGGGTTTGAGTCCCGGAGGTGCCATGTATGTTTTTAGTGGTTTAGAAGCCACTCGAAACCGTAGGTCCCAGTCTAATATGACGGTAGACCGTTGGGCTGACAACCCTACCCCGTAAAAAAAAAATAAATAAAAATAAAAAAAAAAAAAAACATCTCCTGTCTCGAAATCCGCCAGTAGGCAGACAGCCATAGCCCACCATGGGGCTGTTGCACTATTGAAGAAGAAAAATGTGCATAATCTGTGTACGAAATATTTCAATTCCCTGCACAGATAATTTATTTATGGGATTTTTTTTTTTTTTTTTAAAAGTTGTTGAATAACTTAGTGCGTCCTCATCTAACAATTTATTTGGGTTCGGAAATGAACGAAACTTAATTTTAACAAGATATAATCTATAAACTGTTAACAAAACACAGTAACATTAAAGAAAACTTCCGGTGATAATCTCAATTTAAAAGAAAAATGAGTTTCTCTAGTTTCTCATATTTTAATATTTTAAATATTCCCATTTATTTCTCATCAAATAAGTATTATAGTCGAAAAGAATTTCTTGAAACTATTATTGAAAGAAATTTAAATTAGTGAAATAGATATAATGGTTTTGCTGTTGTATCACACATAATGTAGTGTAATAGATTTCTTAAATTTTTAACTAATAAATTGTTTTTTTTTTTTAAGTTTGTTTGTTTTATATTCCAACGTTAAGGATTTTGTCTGTTTTCAAATTCTTTCAGGAAATATAATATTATTATATGTGCTATATAATTTAAAAATCTATTTTCCTACAGAATTAAAAACCAGCAGAAAACCCGTAACTCATCGCATCACAACTCCTGTATATCCTCGGGAAACTACAGTAGTAACAGAAGTTCCAAGAACAAGAGGTAAAAAAAGTTCTTTATTTTTCAAAGTTTCAAGAAAATTAATCCTAACATGCATATCACACGGACTTATTTCGTTTCATGCAACGTGAAGCAAGCTGATTTCGTCACTTATACGATAAAAGTTTACGATGAGCATGACCTTCGGCGAACTTGTTTACGAGAAAGAAAAGTCATGTAACCACAAATCCCAGGGTCTTCATTGGTTCCTGTGAAATCAGCGATAGAAATATTTGTTCATTTGAACTACGAAATAATAATTGTTGTATGCACGCGCAATGGTGAACATGTTATTTGAGTGGAGACGTTGGTTTGCTTCAGGTTGAAAGTAACGAATCAAGCCTGTCTGATAAAGTTTTAATTAATTATTCTACGCCACTTTTACCATAAAATAAGGCTATAAGCTTTTCTTATATATTGGGAACTTTTCATATATTTTCATATATTGGGAACTTTTGCCTTTAATTCATATTTGAAAATATGATTTAATATTTTTGATTAGTTAAAAGATTCCTTGAACTCAAAAATATTTCTTATATCGAATAATGAAAATGACCCATTCGTAACTAAACTGTCTATTCAATACCTTTTTTTTTTTTTTTTTTTTGGAGGGGGAGGGAGGGGGGATTTGAATATTTAAATTTCATTTTAAATATTCAAATTAACTTAAGTATTAATCTAAGAAATTGGCCGTTATATAAGCAATCCTTTGAAAATCAGTGCAATTTGTTTAACCATGAATTAAATTTTCTGCTATAAAATAAAAATAATATTTTGGTCATGATTATTTTGATTTTTTAAGACACACCTTTCTAAAAAAATAAATAAATAAATACTATAAGTGAAAACGAATTTCAAATCACCCCTTATGAGGAATATATATATATATATATCAAAAATTAAAATAAGATAATTTTTTTTATCATGAATTAGAATATGGCACCGTAAACCTTTGAAATGCTCTCTAAAGCAAAAGATCTGTATTTTTACAAATTTCTATTATTTATAATTTTAAAAGTATACATGGAATTCTTTACAGGATTACCTGATACATATTCAAATCCCACTTAAAGTTTCCATTTAATTTTTTTTTTAATTAATTTAAATAAGCTATTATATTTTGTTTTAAATATCTGACAATTTTTGTCTGAAAGCAGAAGATGCTCCGAAATTAAAAAGGTTTATTTCTGCAATGAACTTTCTGTAGCAGATAAACTTCTTAATAATAATTTCAACTTGAGTCGAGTTTTTCCCAACTAGAATAGCTTTAATCAAATGTAAATGTGAATTCAACAACAACTATTTTAAAAGTTGTTTTTTTCGTGTGGTAGTAGTACCGACTGAAACCATGCAGTCAATTAACAATTTGGCTAAATTGAGATAAACTAAATAGATCCTCCTTTAAATAGATCCTTCCGAATTCCGTTGCCCGTTCCCGAATGGCCGGTTTGCAGATCCCAACGACTGCTCCATCCTGTACGAGTGCCGTTCCGCAGTGCCCAAACTCATCAAGTGCTGGACGGGTCAGCTGTATGACGAGCGAAAGGAGGAATGTCAACCGGAACACCTCGTGAGGTGCGGCAAGAGACCCGGAGGAGGAATCAAAGGTCAGAAAACTTATAAATAACACTGATTCGTACTTCATATTTTTTGTTATAGCACAAACTGTCGTGTCAACATTAATTTTATTTTCTGTACGATATGAATTTTGATGTGTAATTTTAATGTCGAAAAAAGAAAACAACTGTAGCCAAAGTGATCGCAGAGCTCAATCAGCATCTGGATTTTCCAGTGTCAATAATTACAGTTATGTGGCACCTTCATAAACGGGACATTTACGGCAAATCAGCAATTTCAAGTCACTTGCCACATCTGTTAATGCCAAGCGTCGTCTACAGTGGTGTCGCAACCACAAAACCTGGTCGATTGATAAGTAAAAAGACAGTTATATGATCGGAAGAATCATCCCCACTACAAGACGGGTGCACATTTGAATGACACCTGCACAAGTTTATGACCGTGATTGTTTCCTTCCAACTGTCAAGCATGGAGGTTGATCTGCCATGGTAGGGCAATCCATGCCCGGTTATTCTGCTGACCCAATCGTAACTTTGAAAGAAAGGATCAGTGGAGAGAAATATAGAGAAGTTTTAGCTGGCTAAAAAGTTAGTTTCCTGCAGGAAATGGAATTTTCCAGGAAGATAATGCTCCTATTCATGAAGCGGGACCTGCCTATTTATGGTTTGATGAACACGAGGACGAAATGAAACATCTACCTTGGCCCGCATAATGCCCCGACTTTAATATCATCTAACAGTTATAATATATTTTAGAGCGATCACTCCGGAATAGATATCCTCCACCGTCATCTCTCGCAGAACTTTCACAATATCTCCATGAAGAATGACTCAATATTCCTCTAAACACTATTCAGAACTTACAAGATTCGATTCCCAGGTGGATCAAGCTTTATTACATGCCAAAGGCGTTCCTACGCCATATTAATAAAGGATTCCTTATAACTCTAGGGTGTTTACATTATTGATAACCATCTGTATATATATATAATTGATAGAAGCTATAAATTCAGATTTAATGATACCCGATGCTAGACATCCGGTCAAAGGCTGTTTTTCGCCAGAGAGAATGAGGGCTGGATTTTTTTGGAAATAAAGGCTCAATTATCGTCTTCCAGGTTGAGGGTTATTGAAAAACGCGTCTTACAAAGTTATTTCAGATCCTGCTCGCAAAAAATCTGAGCAAGTCTGGTTTTTTTTCCCGAACAATTTTATGGCTAAATATAATTTGAAAAATTGGAAGTAACGATACCTGTAGTTTAATTACGATTTTACACGATCAATTTCCTATTTTGGAATGAATATTTAATAAAGTTATACCATCCCCATTCATGTATTGTATCATTGCTCTTATAGAGGAATCATAACAGGAACCATATAAATTAATAATTTTTCCAAAATAATAACAATAAAGTAAGTATTTTTAGTCAACATGTATAGTGATTTAACATAGTCAAAATAACTAATACATTACAGTGTTAACTTATTGCTAATAACAAAAATGTATGCTTTGAAAATTTGGAAAAAAAAAAGGTTTTCTCAAGAGAAAAAAGCAGATAATTAATATGTATATTTCATTTCTTAATACTTCCACCACCACCTTATACTTTTGTGTCGTATTCCGCTTGTTAAAAAAAAATAATAATAATAATAAGGGATCAATTCCCAATTGCAACTAACTAATTTTCTAAAAATGAGTTAACCCAAACAAATATTTCTTACGTCTAAAAAACGTTATTTACAAAACAGTTGTAAGAGAAACTTTCAGGTTTGTTTTCTGGTGACATTTCTATAGCTTTTATGGATTTTGTTTTCTTGACAGATGATGAACTTGAGGAGAAAAAAAGAAGATAAAGAAGATTTCCGTTGCCCCTATGTTTGGGGATTGTTCCCACACCCAGACGATTGCTCCAAATACATCATCTGCATCTACAATGTCCCCACCGTATTCAATTGCCGGAAAACAGAGCTCTACCATGCCTACTACAGGAGATGTTTTCCCAAAGAGCAGGTCGAGTGCGATTACAGAATCAACCCTGATGGTAGGTATACCACTAACAAGTAATATAAACAAATTTTTTTTTAAGTCAATTCCTATTTTTTTCACTGTATTGCAGAAAGTCCTTTATAAGTTTATATATTCATTTTTAAGTATATCTGGCGCCATTTATTGGTAGATATATGCAACTTAAATCGAAAAAAAACTAAAATTAATTCATTAAATTTAATGAATGAATTGATATTTAAAAAAACTGTATTAACATCAAGTGTCCTCCACTACAAGTTCAAAAAAAAAAATGTATTTGAACTTGAGTGGAGGAATAAAAGCATTTTATGAACGATTAAAAATTTGAACAAGATATATATAGGAGAGTGTGAGCTAATAGAAGGAATTGAAAAAAAGGATTTACTTTTTAAGTTAATATTACTATTAAATAACTGAAATCAATTTAATAATTTCCTCCAAATGAAATTAATCGTATCTAAGATGCATGACTAAAATGTAATGCAAGAACTTATAAAATTAACTAACAAATTTACTTTCAATAAATATCATTATTTGAATCTATCCTTTTTTCCCCGACTAGTGTCTTAAAAAATACTATTTAAAATTTGCTTTTGCAGTTAGATTCATTTTAAATGCGAATAGATTTTTGCATAATGTATAACATAAGCTTCAATGCCTCTAATACAATTATTGAATTGTTAATCGCACACTTGGCCCCTGATGGCTGACTGACTAGCACTGTGGCGCTCTGTGCCACCGAGTTTCTAGTTTTGGCGGTGTCTTGGATGTTTGTAGTGGTTCAGAAAACACTTTAAACAGTTTAAACTACTTAAAACGGTCTAATATGACTGTAGAAATTAGGCGTAGACTGATAATCCTACCCCGTAGAAAGATATCTTTTATCTCGAAATCTGCCAGTAGGCAGACGGCCTTGGCCCACCATGGGGCTGTTGTTCCAATGAAGAAGTCTGACATTTAGTTTTCATTGAGAAATGCGATATTCTACTCACTTATACATTATTCTTCGATGGACCGTAATAAATATGCAGTGTTTTTCACAAATCAATTCTGAATTTTTAAAATGCAAAATATCAATATTTTATTACATAATACAGTACTTTTTATTGAAACTTTTGTTTTATGGGAAGCCATTCACTAAATCAATAATATATATTTAAAATGTAATAATTAAAATATATATTTCGTAGAACAAAACATAAATCATAATTTCTTTTAAGTATCTGTTAAGTGCAAATTTATCGGCAAATTAATTTATTTATCTGTAAAATTTATTGCAGATATAATTTAGTTACTTAAATATGAAATATAATTTATATAAGTTTTTGCTTTTCTTGTAATAAGCTTACAACAACAAAATTAATACTTTTTACAAATATTTTTTTACAGATCTGATACCCGTTCGACGAACTACTACCTCACCTCCAACTACAATCACAACTCCGACAACCACTACGACTCCAACAACTACTACAACTCCTACTACTACTACAACTCCGACAACTACTACGACTCCTACTACTACTACGACTCCTACTACTACTACGACTCCGACAACTACTACGACTCCAACAACCACAACAACAACTCCGATTCCAACTACAACAACAACGACTCCAGCTCCAACAACAACTACCACGACTCCAACAACCACAACCCCGATTCCAACTACAACAACCACGACTCCAGTTCCAACAACAACTGCACCTCCGACAACTACTACGACTCCAACAACCACAACCACGACTCCAGTTCCAACAACAACTACAACTCCGACAACTATTACGACTCCAATAACCACAACAACCCCAATTCCAACTACAACAACAATGACTCCAGCTCCAACAACTCCGACAACAACCACGACTCCAACAACCACAACTGAAATTCCAACTTCTCCTACAGTGAATCCAACTACCATCACTACAAAAGTAACAAAACCCAATACTCCTCCACCGACAGACTGTGAAGAAGACGACTTGGACTGCATCATCGATGACACAGGAGACATCACGGGTTGGTTCGATTGTCCCCAGAGATACGGCCACTTCCCCCACGGCAGCAGCCGCCAGCTCTTCATCCACTGCGACAACTGGCATCCATTCGTGAAGAAATGCGCAGAGCACACGGCTTTCTCGCCCAAATACCTTGTATGCATGTGGATTGCAGAACCCGGACAGAAATCGCTTTACTAATAAAGAATTAATTACCTCGAAGAGAAATTTTGTATTTTGAATGCCTTACATCAAGCACATAAAAAAAAAATATCAAACTCATTAGCGCTGAGTACCAATTTTTCTCTCAAAGCATATTAGACGACCGTATTCAATTAAATGATAAAATTTTTATAAAAAATGATCTTTCATCTAAATTTAAACCATCTATTAAAATTAAAATGACTCAACGGTTAAAAAAAAAAAGCATATGATTTTGAAGTTATGAGATCTTTTTTAATTTTAATTTGCCATCTATAATTTATGTTAAACTGATTGGACTGATACTAAAATTAGATTAAAGAACGTTCGAAAATAATTAAAGTAAAAGTAGCTTCATACATTATGTAGGAAGCGCTATTATGACCGAAATTTAAAGTGTTTTACGTTAAGATCATAGCTCAGATATAATGCCTTAATGGTTCGAAGGCTGTATCTTTTTTTTTTTTTATTGTGTCGAGAACTGGGTCGTATTGACCATGTCCCTGTAGCAGCCCAAAGTGGGCTGCACCGACGAAAGCTGTTACTCATTTAGCACTACCCAGGGGGAACTTGTAACTTGAAGATATGCTAGGGATGCGAGTAACGCTACCCCACAAGCTCTACAATCCCATTAGATCGGGGCCTACGGTTTAAAGTGGATTCCGAACCACTACAAACATCCATGGCACCGTCTGGACTCCAACCTAAAATCTGTGGCACCGAGCGCCAGACACTCGACCATCATGCTCCTTCGAAGGCTGTACCTTTGAAGACCTTCAGGCCATCCTTATTTACACTGATTTATAGTAAATTTTTGCCTGATTTAAACTGATTAAACATTGGCGTTTCTTAATTAACAATACTCTATTGCAGAAAGTATTTAAAGCATAAAAGTATCATTGAATATTTATTTATTTATTTCATTTCTTTTCCATATAATACTATAAAGAATAGCAGGGTTTATTGTCATCCCTCAACGTATTTTATTTTTTTTGTATAGCATACTAAATTACAGACTACTTAATTTTATACATTATTGCTCAAGTGCTGTATCTTTCTTCGTTCGATTTTCTTTGATTCAAGTAATAAACAACTTTTTCATTACTTATTCGACAGAAAATGACTTCAATTGACCCTCTTACGTTTTATCTCAATTGATTAAAAAATAAATAAATAAATGACAGAACTGACCAAAGATTCTTAAATGACATCTATAATAGTTCTATCTTCCTGCACTTGATTAGAAATTATGTTCAACCAGTAATCTTTTTACCTTAATTATTATTTTATTCATTTCTCTTTAGACCATTCCAAAAAGTGATAAAAATTGCTAATGGATAAAATATTTATTTTTTGAAGGGGAAAAAAGTGGCAATTAGTTCTAACAACGCTAGTAAATGCAATAAAAAATAACAAATTACGACGCAGAACTTCATACTGTGTATATTTCGAAATTTGACTGCGAATTACCAAACACTACAATACAATTCTTCATATCTATTCGCTTCATCAGTGGCGTAACTATATCATCTGAGGCCAGTGGCAAATTTTTGAATGGGGCGCCTTAATGCAAAGTAACATCATTGTATTTTCTTTTTAATAAAGTACTACCTAAAATGAGTATTATTTCTGGTTAATAGTATGAACTTTTAATTTAAAGGTGATATCGAATTAAAATTACTGGGTTTTTTTTTTAGTAAAAATGTTATTTATTAAAATTTTTTTTTTTCGGGTTTCTGATCATCAAAAGTGTCAATCACAGCATCAAAGTTCAAGTTTCGGGCCATAGATTGTTCTATGGATAGAATAGATAAACTGCGCAATTTGTCTTATCCTGTTGAATTTCTTAAATAGGTTTTTATCAGTTTAATTTCGAGAATGATCGCTCAGCACTTGCCGTAGTCACAGGAATTGCTACAAAGAACATAAATATATATACTTATCTTCTGAATATAATACTTATACTTCATAAAATGATTCTTTCCATCTTTTTCGTGTTTCACTCCCACTAAGATATTTTTTATTACTAGACATGTTACTATCTAATTTCCACAATCAACTAATTTACTTGACAACTGATCGCGGATCCGATGAAACAAAAAGTAAGATAATAGTGATGCCTGGAAAATCAGCGAAACAAGGACTTCCCAGTTTTCTGCCTTGCCAGTGGGGATTTCCAAATTTTTAAGTTTGTAAGTACCTATTCACGAACTAGAAATGAGGTCCCTATCATCGGAATTACCCGTATGTACACTTTCTATTACTAATACTGCCAGATGCGGTGTATTTTTCTTACAAATGAATACGTTCAAAATCTTGATACAGATTTTTTTTTTTAAATTTATCACTTTAGTGCTACCCGAACCCGAAACCTGTGGTACCGAGCGGCAGAGCGGTAGTCACTGGCCATCATGCCCCGCTATAATAATAATAATAATAATAATAATAATAATAATAATAATAATAATAATAATAATAATAATAATAATAATAATAATAATAATAATAATAATAATAATAATAATAATAATAATAATCGTGTCAGTTCTAATAATATTTTATTTTTCATATAATACTGATTTATAAATAACGCAATGTTACGCTGTATTAAGTCAATATCATATCAATCCATATTAAATCATTCACAGATTTTTTGTTGTTTTGGCTTGATCTTTTTTAAAAATAAAAATATTTTTTTGCTGGGCCATTTTTAAAAATTTCTTTTTTTTTTTTTTTAATGTTGTAGTGTCTTTTTTTAATGTTGTAGTGTCTTTTTTTAATGTTGTATATTGTTAGTACAAAACAATATTGTATTTTTACTCACATTGATTTTGACAGCGGCAATTTTTCTGTCGTATCACAAAGTAATTTCTGGGTTTTAAGGGTTAGAGGCAACTTAATTGTTTCAATTATGGTTAAGTCTTGGTAGAAATATTTTATTATTGTTATATTAAACACATAACACAAAATATTTATTTTGTTATTTTTACAATTGTTATTTTGTCTACTCTCTTTGCTGGTTGACGTGCGATTATTATAAAATGTATTTAAATAAATAATGTAATCATTTTTTTCTTTAAGAAATTCGTCTCTATTCAATATGTTGAGGAAACCTATAAACATTTCAAATCTGTGCGAGGAGCTTATAAGAAAAATTGCTGCATGGTTTTTTTTCTTTCTTATTTTTTTCTTGTCTTTTTTTCCTTAGTTTTCTTTTTAATGGCTTTCTGCCATGGCTGCATTTGTTTTTACGACATTTATACGACATTTTTTTTTATTATACACTGATGGAGCGTACAAGTTAATTTGATTTTTATTATTTTTATGGCAAAATCGAATTTTCTTGCTAAATATTTTCGCTCTGATTTTTTTACTCTACAAATAGCTTTAACATGGAATTTTAAATAAATATATTAAGATGAATTTGTTTATTTGAAAATTTGTTTAAACGAATTGTTCAATAAATATAAAGTGCTTTTCTTTGTATATGTATATATATTTATATACAGTAGAACCTCTTTAAGTTGAACCTCGATAAGTCGAAAATCTCCACAACTCGAAAGAATTTTTTTGTACTCTTCAAGCCTCAAAATCTCCATTACTCGAAATTTCAACCCTCTATAAGTCGAAATAATTAATTAACAAGCCATTTTCGTATATATTTTCCCTCCGTAACTCGAAAAAAATTGGACCTCTGTATTTCGAACATTAGCAATGTTTGATTTTACAATCTTTACAACTCGATCATTTGAAACTAATTACCTCTATAGCTAGAAGGAAAATAAATTACCGACTTTAAGAATTTGCCGACAATGCACGTCATTGTTTCTTAGAAAACAATGTATGAGTATATAGTAAATAAAATAACCATATCTATGAAATAGCAACTCGGAAGAAAAAGAATTTTCTGCTCTTTATAACTTAGATAATGCTATAGATAGAGAACGATAGAATTGCCTAAAGCAAAAAAATTGAATAAATAAATAAATAATAATAATTGATTTTTCTAATAAATAATATTTTTTATTTTAAGATTGTTTCGGAATTATTTTGATTTTTTTATTGTAGTACATAATATAATTTTTAAGTTGCAAATAAACATGTTTATTACCACTGTAACTTGAATTTTTATTTATTTTACCCCTCTAACTCAAATAAGTTAGAAAGAATCTAAACCTCTTCAAGTCGAATATTTCCTTACAAAATCCGCTAAGTCGAAATCCTCCATAAGTCGAAAACTCTATAACTCGAATTATTTGGTGTCTCCCTTGAAGTTCGACTTACAGAGGTTCTACTGTATATAATACCTGATATACAGCAAAAAACTAATTCGTCACAGTATTTTTACTATACTATGAAATGGAACATAAATATTTTTTTAATTATTCCTTTCATTTATCTTTTTTGGACCAAAATATGTTGTTTCCTAAACCAAAAAATTTCTACAAGGGAAAGTTATTAACAATTTCTGGGAAACTCTAAACAGACGGTAGATTTAACCATGCTAACAGAAATATGTTGTTAATTAAATATGTTGTTTTCAAACCTGCAATTTCTACAATGGAAAGTTATTAACAATTTCTAGGAAATCCTAAACAAACGGTATATTTAACTATGATAACAGATATACAATAGAAAATTATTAAGTACAACATATTGTTATACCATTCATGGCAGGAGACAAAGAAAAGCATTCTATAGTGAAATCACCATATACTGGCGCTTTCATTTACGTTGTCTAACCTTTTTCTATAAATGATTATGATTTATCCAAATGATCTAGAGCTTCTATATATAAAAAAATATACACTTATAGATTAAATCTTAAAATTATCCATTTTTTTATTACGGAAGATATGCAATGGGGTCTTTTACAGCTGAAAATAATTAACCCCAGAAGTGTATGGCCGAAATAGCTCAGTTGGGAGAGCGTTAGACTGAAGATCTAAAGGTCCCTGGTTCGATCCCGGGTTTCGGCATGGGAAAGTTTTTTTTTCGCTTTAGATGTTTTTTTCCCGTTTTTTTAATCCTATATGCTTTATAGTTATTTTACATTTTTTAATAATGAAATTAAACAATTATTATTTGTAAATTTCTTTAATAAATAATATTTATTTATTATATTATGTTTGTTTTATAATGATGTAAACAGTTCCCTATAAAAAAATAATAGAAATCAATGTGTTAGAAAATTAATATTAAGTTGTATCCAATTATTTATATTGGTTATATAATTGATCAATGTTAAAAAATGCATTCTTTCAAATCAATCAATTTCCATAAGTAGGTCTTCAGAAGAAAGCAATTCATTGTATAGAATTACTTAACAAATATTAAGAATTTTATTTAACAAGTAATTAAATAAATTCTTTGAGTTAAATTGTATAACAATTGTAAGCTACATCTCTATGCATTTGTTGGTAGCATGTAAAAGCACTATCTAAAAATTTGGAAGCGTGATCAGCAGATTTGATGTAATGTGATTTGCAGAAAAAACGCTTTATAGTGTTGAGGCACTGTATCTATTTTTATTTAGCCATTCTTTTTCATTGAGATCGAGCTAGTGTGGACCCAAGGCTGATATATGATGTTTTTCATTTTGGGGTAGGATTGTCCTGCAGCCCAACGCTCTACAATCATATTGGGCCGGGACCTACTGCTTAAAATTAGTTCAGAACACCACAGCATCAACGGCACTCTCCAGGACACTCCAGGAGGCTCGGCCATCAGGCCCCCATTTCATGACACTAATCACTAATTTTTTTAATTTTTAAGCTAAATTAATGTACCACAGAAGATTTTATGCTCAACAAAATTCATCACATTAGTCAAAGATGTCCTCGTTTCATCTAGCTTGTTGTTGTAGCAATGGCAAC
>BPLR01013478.1:0-12015 GCA_021605095.1 Caerostris extrusa | reverse complement strand
TTCCTTGCGTACCACCGCTCGAAAAGGCATAAAATACCCCTTTTCATTTTCACCACGCTCCTGTATAATATTATGCTCTTTTCTGATATTTAAAAAATTATCTCATTTTAATTGAAATTCTTTTTTCAAAGGTATTTATTTTTAACTCTTTCCACTTTATTAAATTGCCTTCTTGCTAAAATCAAAATTATCAGTTAAATCCCCTGATCTATTCCATAACAACTGGTCTCATATCTATTGTCAACAAACTTTAAATTCTTTTCAACCCTCACAATGACCTCCTTATCACTTCCACTTTTTTCAGAATCACAAATCCCTAGATTTTCAATCTGCCACAAAGCTCGAATCTCTTTCGATAAATTCTTTTCACTTTCGTTACTACTTCGAATAAACAACCCAGCTGATTCTTTTCCCGCAGTCTGCTCATTAAACTCACTTAGAGTCCAGCCAAACACCGATTCATATAACATCAAGCACTTGTTTAAACGATGCGTTCTCCCTGTCAAAACAGCACTTAGATAGTCATTCCCAATTAATATATCTATTCTCCCACTACTGGCCCCACTGTCTGATAACTCAAACCCCTTCATTCTGCAGTAATTCAACCATTCTTGAAGATGGACTAGAAATCTTAGATGCGCAGATGGTTTTGGTTGCCAATGCCTCAAGGGTAATAACTAGGTCACTGTTGCAGTTTTTCCAAGTGATTCGCTTTCTTTTAGTTCTGATACTGAAGCTTCGTTAGAAGAAAGTAAAGATTTTTAGTTTCTCTTTCCCCACAGTTTTTAATCCAGCTCTTTCAGTTATGGATTCACAAATATAAGATCTTTCAGAAGCTGAATCGCAAATTATTCTTACATTATATGCACAATTATTATTTACTATTTGGGCACTCAAAGTTTGATAGTATATTTCCTGTTTTGGAATATCTTTACTCGGGTTTCCTGGAAAAAGGAAACTAACGTTGGTCTCCGATGCTATTTCCTTTTTGTTTTTGCTTTCGGGTTGCACTGCAGAATGCGAGTCACATAGGCATTCTAAATGCGATTTGCATAATTTACATTTAACCCATTTCGCTTGCAGAGTGGCTTCTTTTGTGACCCTTTTTTAAACACCTCTTACATTTATAATGGTAATATAGTGATTTATGCCGCTCTGACATTGACAAATGACAGTTTTTCGATTCGTGGTCTCGAGAACAGAAGTCACAAACGTTTTTCTCTACTATGGTAATTAGAGTTGATGCAGAAAATATTTTCTTTTTGTTGGGAACATTACTTTTATGATAATTTTCAAAACGTTTATCTTCGCTTCTCGTAAATTTTGATTGATTAAAACAAACTGTCTTTTCTCGCGCTTTTATTTCTTTCTTTATACAGGACAGTAAACTTGTCACTGTAACTTCACTCTCAGAATTTTGGCTATTAAATCGCAATACCAAATCATTTGGGGATGCACTTATATAAAAATTGGTAATAATAAATTACCATAAGAATTAATGTCTACTTTAAATGATTCGAGACATCGAATTTGAATAGTAATTTCATCGTACAATTTTCTTAAAGTAGAAACATCACTAGATTTTCTAACTGGCTCTAATGAAAGAAGAACATTCATATGAGTACTAATTAATATATCTGTTTTTCCGAAACGATCAGTTAAAATGTCTATTGCCTTTTATAATTGTCCGCTGTGAGGGGCAGCCCACTTATAGCAATTAAGGCTGAATCAGTAAAAAGGTCTTCAGATAATAAAATTTTTCTATGTCATTAAGATTATTGTTATCATGAATAACAGACATGAATTGCGGCAAAATTCTTGAAATCTCGAGATATCCCCATTAAACTTCTCAAATTAATTCGGGGAGTTTTGTTATTACACTCTGTTTTGATTTCACCAGTAACTACAGGAACTTTATTAATTTCATTTTTATCGACTTGTACCGATTCACTCAAATATCTATTAACTCTCGACTTATATTTTATAATTTGTTCACTGTATTCTAGAGAATTTTCCATTTCAGTTCCTATTTCTGCATCTGGGCTTTGAAAAATAATAATATCATCTAAATTCCCAAGTTTATGTTCTCGTTCAATTAATATAGTAAGACTCTTGTAAACTGTCTGCATTAGGGTTTGCGCTTGCTAATTCCTCATCTATTTTCTTAATTAATTTGTGTAACATTTGTTCTTAATGAACCTCTAATTCTCCAATTTTTTTCAATAGGTTCAGGATGTACTTTTAATTTCTCCTCTTCACTCATTTTCCTAGCAATCAATGATAGTCAATTAGTAAATAAAAAATCTACTCACCCCTCTTATAAATCTTGAAATCACTTTAAAACACACTTTTCTCTTTCCCTTTTCAGGCCTCTTCGCGGCCGTTATGCACCAAAAACTATGACGAAAACATGTAGTAGAAAATGAATTCGCCAACTTTCGGGTTCTTTTAGTTGTTCACAAATGTTGTTAAGTTGTTGTGGGTTCAAATAAATCAGCTCTCTTGAATTAATTCTTAACTATTTTATTACACATACTAGGAATAATTAAAACTTTGTACAAATATTTACAAATTAATAGTAATCCACACATTCTAATCTCTAATGCCATAAAAACTTAATTTCCTATCAATATGCCTCTCACACTTCTAAGATTACCTCTCTCTTGCTTTCCCAACCGCGCTCTCAAACTCGCAATTCTTTCGCCCAATTAACTTGGCGTCGCAGCGCCCTCTAACGGCATTCATTCATCTTTTTCCACAGTATATCTATCATTCGGTTTTTTTTATATGTAGAAAATCAAAATTTCCAATTTAAAATAAATGACTAAAATAATTAATGCATTTTGATATTATGCCTAAATATTATATAATAAGAGTTTCACTCATAAGAATGATTTGTTTATAGAAAGTTAAAATCGGAAAAAATGCTGCAATTTTTATATCTGAGCAATGATTCTTGTTCTGCACAATTAATGTAGTATTTTCCTTAAGCTTCGTAGATTTGGCAGCAAAGCAATTATTATTGACTGATTTTTTTTTTTTTATCGGAGCAATCTGTCACATCAGGAGAGCCATCTCCTGTAAGAATTACAACTAGAATAAAATAAAAATTACAGTGTAAGGTCAGATAAACAGACAATTGGAGCAAAATACTTCTTGGTCTTTTAATTTTACCATCAGGATCATAAATTTGTAATATATGTCGTAGTTTGTTTTGTGCAGCTTCAGTTGGGTGTGGACAAAACGAGTCCCAAGTACAATAACACATTTATTGTTCACATACACACAAGTACGACATTAATACCACAATGAATAATAAACATTATTTAACACAGATGTAACATATTTAACGATATACACTAAAAGATGAGAGATTGTTTTTTACGCTAGTAGCGCTTTGCGTCCTCTCTCGCGGGAGGTTCGACGCCACTGAACTTTTCACCGGGACGCTGCAAAGGGGGCGCTCTTGCAGTGTGTAAGAGGAACGCTGTTACAGGTGGAACCACTGTTACTGTTGTTGCATTTCGGCAGCGTTACATAGGAGAATTGTTAAACGTGTTGATAGTAAAATTAATTAGATCATCGATTTATTGGTGATGAGCATTATTAGTTTGAAACTAAAGTTCTAAACTATTAGACAATAAGTTGAACTTCTTCTTTATCAGTGTTTGCAATAAAATTTCTAGAAATAAGTTGAGCAATTTTAGTCCTTGAGGTTCCTAGCAAAATTTCATTAAATACCATCTTCAGAATTTGTGGATTCTAATTTTTGTGTCCAATTACTTTAATCATATGCTTATAATGTTTTCTCTTTTTTTTTTTTTTTTTTCTGTATTCGACTATAAAAAATTTTTGTCTAGTGGAATTCTACCGTTTTGTCAAATTTTATTACGTTTTTTAAAAGGTTTTTGATTTTCGGATGAATACATTTGTAAGAATCAGGGTTTAATTTTCTGTAAAGCAAATTTATTTCCCCGCTAGAAAGAGATTTTTGTAATAGTAGTTATGGCTTGACGAATATTGTCGTTGAATCAATGACCATGAAGGAAAATTTTGCATCATTGTCAAAATGATTTTGGAAAGTTTCAATCAGTATTGGCATAGTAACTATCATCAGTGGTAGAATAAATGAAGTTAAATTTTAATTTAACTTCATTTATTCTGGATTAGGGGTCATAACTATGCTCTAGCATTGAATAGTAGTAGAAGATGTTTTCACTAAGTGCAAAGTGTATTGTATAATTTGTGTTGTAACCGAATCTTGTGGAAGAGTTGGGGGCTAAGATGCCAAGGTAAAAAAAAAAGAATAACATAAATATTTAGCATGCAACCACATCGTTGCTTTGATGCCCAGTTCTAATTCGTATGTTGAGCTTTAAAATCGTAAATTAATTTTTAAATATTTTTAAAACTTTAAAATCTTTTTAAATAAATATTATATTTCTTTTAAATCAAAGAGAATAGGACTTTATGAATATTTTAGGTCTATTGCTTTTCAAAATGTTTGCGAAACCCCAAAGTGAACCCTCTTCCGGATGAAGTTCTTTTAATTTTTCTTCCCAAACTTTGTTAGTATAATTTTTAAAAGCAATCCGAACATTTTTATTTAGTTGATTTAAAAATTGTTTTATAGTTTCGTTTGTAGCTCTATGGACATCTTGTGCACATGAGGGATAAGCAGACCGGGACCTACAGTTTAAATTGGATTCCCAACCGCTACAAGCATCCATAGCACAGCCGGGACTAGAGTCCGAAATCTGTGGTACCGATCGCCGGAGCGCTAGTTATTTGGTCATCATAACCTCCCCCTTCCCCGTTACTGAGAAGGAGAGCATAATGAAGGAATATAAATTGTATTGTTATCAAGATAAGAATTAAAAACACTTCAATTAGTAGCCGCGTTGCACTGTTGTAGAATAGCTATGTAGTGAAAGGTTATATCAAATTTAACAACAACTGGATTATGGTCAGAGGAGAGTTCAGCAATAGAGTTAATTTCAAAATTACAATAAAAATTGTTAGTTAAAAATAAGTATATAGTTAAGGATGAAATTTGTCCAAAACGAATAGGGGTACAAGAAGCAAGAATATCGAGGTCAGAAAGATTTGCAAAACTTTCGAGAAAGATACATGTACCGTTATTCTCATTACAGCCCCACGAAGTGTGATGGACATTGAGGTCACAACATAAATTAATAGAAGTGTTTGTAGACAAAAGAATATTTATGTCATGATGGTTGTGACTGATTCCTGTAATTATCATAGATAAAGTGGATGTTCGGGAGCCCCCTCAGGGCAGAAGCAAATCTGATATTTGGTGTGATTTGCCAGGAAGAAATGATGGGAGTTGTAGTTTCTCTCATATTACTACTCTGAGCAGCGTTAACACTGGGCTTAGGGAATCTTGGGCACCCTCGCTAATGGCATGTTGACGAATAGCCCCACAACTTATGCTGTTAGGTTGATTAATTTTTTCAGTTTTAGGATATTTAGTGCATTCCTTAAAGCAATGCTCACCCCCCCCGCACTTTAGACATCTAGATTTGTAGCCACAGTTCGAAGAGCTGTGGTGACAATAATTGCAATGAAAGCAGTGAGTGGCTAAGGGTCTTTTGTCGAATTTTTCTACTTTTACACCAAGGTAGAGAAGCTTATTTAACTTAAAAATTTCGTTACTGGCTTTACAGCAAGGCAAGACAAGTTGTCAGGTGGGCAATGGCAGTTTAGTATTTGCTTCATAAAGGTGAGTAATTTTAACATTATCAAATCCCTTAAGAGCCAGAGCTTGTTTGATTTCGTCGATATTAGTTTTAACTGGTTGTGACTTTAATCACTACTTTAATAGATCTATCAGATTTGGGTGTTTTTTATAAAAAAAAAACAATATTATTTTCTTTAAAGTACTAATAATGTCTCTATGATGGCCAGAATCTTTTTCGAAACATTTTAAGCATTTTCCCCCAGCAAGCACGATGCGAACTGATTCCTTAAAATGTTCGTCAAATTTTTTTAGTTTCCCTAAGACTGTCAGGGCATAGGTCGAACAACAGAATTTAAATTGGAAACAATCTTCACTTTGGAAGGATGAATTAAGTCATCTTGTTCAGAATTTACAGAATCATGAATGGAATTAATATTCGAACGGGCTCATTCGACGTATTCAGACAAACGGTGACAAGTCTTTCATTGTTGACAATGTCCATCTGCAGTGTTTTGTACAATTCACGTAGTTGGAAGTCGATAAGTTCACATCCACTCGGTGATTTTTGTCGTGCACCTTCAAAAAATGTTCCATTTTCAGGTACTTCTCTGTGGACTTGATAATGGTCCATTCCCTCTTGTTATCAATATCCATTTCAGCTCCCGCAGATACGTTCGGAGGTAAGTTGCAGGCGTCGTATTCACCGCCACCGGAAAACAAGAGCGGTCGAAAAAGACAACTGCTCCCTCCGTCAACTCGTCTGTAAATCAGCTATTCGAAGAGAAATTATCTTCCGAAGTCCAAAATTCTCTTTGATGTCCACTCTGCAACTGTATGCAGCTGCGAAAACCTCTCGAGATCAACCATCAAAGCTACAATGTATGATCAAAAATGTACCTATGTTACTTTCTTATTCACCACTTTTAAATTAAACTAAGTTAGAATAAATATAACTTGCTTGTTTACGGAAACCGACCACATTGGACGAAACGTTGTCATTATAATAAGCTTAGAAGTCAACTTCTAGGCTTGCAAGCAATAAGATTTTAGACCAATTAATTTGTACTACGTATCTTTTAAAAGTATAATAACGGCTAATTGAATATTTTTAGAGGTATATTTTAACATGCGAAAATTAAACATTTTTTTCATTTAACAATGTGTAAATTGAGTTATGTAAAATAATATTATTCGACTGGCTATATAGAATGTGGTAATTTGGAGATCTACTAAGACATCCGTTCAATTTTTGTATTATGTTTTCTATATCCATGTATCTTTTTTTTATTAATTTTTTCGTGTGGAAAATAATCAAAATTTTCAATTTAAATTATATGACTAAAATAATGAATACATTTTGATTTTATTTCTAAATTTTATATAGTAAGAGGTTTTTGTTATGGATATTTAAAATCGCAAGAAAAACAGAAGCATTTTTATATACTCCGAGCGAAGATTCTCGTTCTGCCAGTTAATGTGGTATTTTCCAAACACTGTGTAGCACAGACAGCGATAAAATTAAGAAACCTGTAAGTTTATAGAGTCCGATTGTTTTTGATGTCACGATCGAAGGGTTAAATAAATCCATCCCTTTTTTAAATGAATCCAGGAAATAAATAAATATGATAAAAAAATTTCAGAATTTGATTTTTGTCAACCCTTTCAGTGTACTATATATTTATTGTACTGAAATGATTTTAAATATTTGGTGTTCCAGTGTTGAAATACTTCTTAAAAACTCGATTTTCACATTATATTAAAAGTCTGCTGCAAATACATTTCAAATTCTTAATTAAAAGTTAAGTTGAAATAATTAATCATATTGAGTAGTTTATGTTTGTTTTTATTATAAAATTGTGGCATGGTAAAATGTATTTAAGAACCTTCAAAAGAAAATATATATCTGAACAAAGAAATGATTTTTGAAATACTGCTTATTTTAATTTTACAATTATAAGTGTTAGTTAAGTTAAGTTTTTTCGAGCACAGTAATATGAAGTTTTTCTTTAAAATTTTTTTACAACCGTAATGTGTACTTATATGCATATCCTTTTTAGCAGTTTCGTTCTTACTTCGAACGACGAAATTTGTAATCTGCCAAGTTACGATTTTACTTTTTCCACAAAACACTATATGCCCTTTGCAGTTCTGCATCATTTGCAGGGTTGCTATATGAACTACTTCTGCTGTCAATAGCGGCGCTGTTGATTAAACCTTAGATAGCAAAAGTACTCTCAGAGGAGCATCCAATCCAAACCTTAAAGCAGTCAATTACAATTCCAAGCATATTTATGATTTAAAATGAGGAGGTTTAAGATGTATTTTCCCCAGTTGGTACTCAGTAAAGGGTACGCCAGATGCCAGTTCAATCCATACACTGCTTTGGGCATCATAAACTATGCAACCCTGTAAACGTCAGTGTCTTATTTTATTGGCAAAGAGAGAACTGAGCCAAACTCGTTTTGGCGATAATCTTTAAGTGAGCAATAATATTTGGTCGCTTGGTGGCTCTTTGGGAGTACTTTTGCTCTCTAAGGTCAGCAATAGTATTGGGTCACAATGACACGCCGTATTCTCGAGAGCGCAATTTTTTTTTTTTAAACATGTTAAATACATATAAACAAAATTGATAAAAATAAATACAACAATCTAAAATTAAAATAAGTTTTCTGTGTTTTAATATAATGAAAAGTATATTTGTACTTAAAAAAAACTATAGATTAAAAATAAAAAAATTAATTGATTGCAAATAAATGTAAAACTAAATAAATTTATCATAAAAGAACTTCAAAATTCAAATATAAACAGAAAATATTTTTCAGTACCTTACTATATATTTTTAATATTGTTTCAGCTTTTATTATACAACTAACTTAATAAAACTAATTAATTTCTTACATTTTTTTAATTCTTATATATTTTTGAATTAAAAATGTCGAGTTTCCGTTATACCCTTTCTCTCATTTAAATTTATTCGTTCCCTTGTAGCAAGCACGTTTGAGAGTTAAGAGAATTGTAAACTCAACCGTACCTTATTATATAATAATATGATATAGATATCTTATTTAGATAATTGAAAATCTGTATAATGATATTAATGTTAATAATATTTAATAGGGGACACATATTTAGATATTATTGTTTCAGGGTCCCTCAACATAATTAATTGAAATTAATATCAATTTAAACATTCATTTTCATTATCTTAATACTTATTCCATGGACGATAAATGTGGAGGTGATATAATCAGAAAAAGTAAATAAAATGAACAAGGGCATACAAATATTATCCTTTGTTACAATGAATACTTATTTTGATACTTCAACTATTCTACAATCCATTATATAAGAAATATTTCATTGAAAAAATTAAAACATTGACATTATTTGTATACAAATTCAATTATGATAACACAATCAATAAAAATTGCAAAATACGAGCTAAAATTCATAATTATTAAAAGAATCAGTTTTCATACATGATAGAAAAGGAATTAACAGTTTTTAATGCAATTTTTAAAAGAATGAGTCCATAAAAATATATAAGCAATGAAAAAAAATGTTATTTTAATAACAGAAAACAGTTTTACATTTTAATAAGTATGCCTTTTTAAAAGAAGTGCTCATCTGGTAGTCCTCAACTATTTTTATTCTATCGACGAACGGTAAATGAAATACCATATTTGGCTCAAAACACGAATATCGCCAAATATAGTACACTTATTTTACGTACAAGACACTGAAATACTGCAATTTTTTGCGCTCCAAGGTCTTGTTTTCTTTTCTTTGTGTTATTTTAACCCCATCTAAATGGGGTTCCAAAAATTAGTTTAGGCTCATTTGATTGTTCCTCTCCACGGTAATCTTTAGTAAAAGGCGAAAGATTAGCACGAATTTGAAGAAAACCAGAGCATGCGGTGAATTAGTTTTTAAAGTGGTTATACAAGAGAGGTTTAGAAGAAGAGTGGTAGATTACTCGTGAGGCATAGCTTTAGAGAATATTATTGTGGCCTATATTTTTCAACTTTTTTTTTATTTTTATTCAAAGGTTTCACACTTTCTAATTCTTCTTTCATTTCTTTTTGTGACATTTTTAAACTATCAAATACAGCAATCGGTTCAGTGCTATGGAAGTCCCATCAATATGTTTTGAATTAAAAACTAACTAGCATAAATACAAAAATATCAATTCGAAAGGAGCATGCATTAGAACGATTATATTAAATTTCGAAACTAAAACTTTTTTTTTTTTTTATGAAATTTGTTCGTGTGGAGAGCAGTTTGAAAATAATTGAGGATATGTAAATATAACAATTTAAGAATTCTTTGATATATGCTACTTTTTGTTGTTTTTAAATCGGCATGTAAATAAATAGTCAATAGGACAGAAATAAAATGAAATACAAATTAACAAACCTTTGCTTGAAATGCGATGCATATAAGTCTTAGAGTTATATATTTAAAATTGTTTTATAAGTATTAAATTATATACATATATATATATAAACCAAATTACAAAAATATACTTTACACCCAATTCCAAAATACATTAGATGAAAATGACTTTTTAAATTCAAATGCCATGAAGAAACATAATATATAAATAATCAGATGGGATAATATAAAAGTCAACCACAAAATTATTCAAACAAAATGTATAAAAGATTTATTTCATCACATAATTCATAGTTCGCCAAAAAAATTGTAAAATATAAAAAAGTTGTTATAATAAACGTTGAAAATGGTAAAAGGAAAAGAAAATTAAGGCCCGCGATAACATTATACATAATTTTAATGGTTTATAACATTAAAAATTTCGACAAGAACCGAATAGATATTGTATTAGCGATTTCAATATTGCGATAAATGAGTAGTGACTTTAGATTCTGCTCTTTTCTTTTTAGGGAACCACTCAGATCGAGTATCTTCCATCTCCAAGCTATGAGAGTTTAGAGTGCGATCATCAAAGGCCGCGGACACCATGACAGGGACCCCAACAACCGACTTCACGCTCAGAAAGAAACCCTAGATCACATCATCGTGGTTGGGTTTTCTGCGAGGTTCGGTGAGTGAACCTCTAATCATACTATTGAAATGATCCTATGAAGTATGATCTCAATGCAACCAAGGTAATGGTTTTTTTATATACAAGGAAAGTTATTTTTGTAGTGGTAGCTAAAATAGAATTGATTTTAACTCTTAAGTTCTCATTATTTTCAATTTAACACAAATTATAATGAAGCGTTGGAAGGGGGAGGGAGCGTTCTTAAAGCTATTCAAAACTGTACAGTTTGATAAATCGTAACAGAATTTTAGTTCCAACATGATATATTTTGTGTGATAACAGAAAAAACTTTTTAAAACGTTTTTTATGTATTTCTAGTTTCGTCCCGTTGTTTGCGGTTTGTTCCTTTAATTCAATATTTTTTAGGCAAAATTTCGAAAACTTATCTTATTATTCAATAAATTCGCCTCTAATGTAAACAACCGACAATGGTAATCAGAAGATATTTTTCTCCAGTAGTTAACGCTACTCTACAGCTGGAGATAGGCTAGCAGATAGGGCTACGAATAATGGTTAAGACCTTAACCATTATTCGTCCCAGACTATTTCAAGTGAAAATTTATCGTAGGGTTCCTTAAAAATTTCTCCTTCCTCAGACATTCGTTTTCAAAATGCACAATTTTTTTTTAAGGGGTTTAGAATAGTAATTTGCATAGTTCAAATATTTTGTATCAACAAAGCACCTAAACGGAATTCATTAATTTTATTACTTTCATGAAAATCAATTAGGCCTCAGGTAAAGATAGCATTGCTTACAATTCACAAAAGAACGTGAAAAATTTAATGTATTTACAAAATTAGTAACAATCAACAAGAAATGTAACTATATTATCCTCAAGAATGCTTTTGCAAAGAATATATACAATTATCAACTCAACTTCTACAAGTAAATGTGACAAAATGTTTAAAAATTAAAGAAAAATTCTAAACATAAACAAAAAGAAAAATTAGTTGATTCTATTTGTAATTGTTGTAATAAACTCTATATTATTCTAACAAAATTGTTGCATATTTAAAACCCTTTCTAAGGCATTGTTTAAATTTACACAGATGCATTTAAATAAATTTCATCTTTGCCACAAAATTTAATATCCTGATATTTAATCATAATATTTTGCTATGTAAATTTTTAGTTCATTGTTGATTTATTTTCCTGCAACATAGATCAGTATTTAACATGACTAACAAATTCAATGTATGTCCTTACTTTTGATACTTCAAAATTGCTGTAAATAAATTATGTATTGGG